>JAKCPI010015151.1:0-10302 GCA_023213315.1 Euborellia annulipes | reverse complement strand
CCCCTCTTAATTCTGAATGATTCTAAAATTAAGACAAGGGATGTTCCCACCAAGTCAAGAATATAGGCCCTTTTAGGAAGTTTGCTGACTTTTCCTGTAAGCCCACATTCTTTTGGGATTCTTTTCCTGTCTCTCTACAATAGACTGGAATTTCAAAAACACCTGACCTATAATACACTTTAAGCGAATAAAAAATACATTTTTTATATGCGAATCTCACCAACTTCCTGTAAAATTCTGTATTCTATTTTTTTAAATATTTTTGTTTTGTCTCTATTTTTATTAAAAACAGGAAATAAAATGTACTTCTTCCTTTAAATTTGTTAAAAATAATCCCATGAATCACTATAATCCATTATTCTAATTTTTTTTTTGGGTTTTAACACTCATTAATCTATATGACCTTCACTTATCTATTTCAATTTTCCATATACATGATATAAAAAATCCAATTGTCTAACAAATGTTTTCTGATGTCTGCCATTTAGTAGTAAAATTTTAAATAATGGAAAACCCAATAACAAATGCAATATTTGTCAGTTAAACAAAAAAACAAGAGTTAAATAATAATTTCTATTTGTTTTATATAAGTTATCTTCTTTCAATTGTCAATTTACATCAAGAATAAGATTAATGAAAAATATGACATCTGAATTTCTTAGAATTATGTACCTACTTAGTAAATCAGCTAGTGTTTGGTCTGGACCAAGAAACATTCAGTTTGTTCTCCCCTTTGCTCCTCTGTACATACGAGACCGCTTCTATAGAACCTAAAAAAAGAAAAAATAATTTTAGGACAGGCAAAAGTTTGTTTGAGCAAAAATAAAGGAAATGATGCCGAATAAGGGAAGATCAATCATATCACAAAACCGACGTTGCATTTATTAGAACGGTCTATACTAACTGTTGTAGTTTTTTCTTTTATATTTTTTGCTCACGAAAAAAGATTCGTAAAAAGCAATTATTGTATTCGAATAGATAAGAACACGATTTTATCAATGTGTAAATGTCTAGTCTAAGCACATCTGCCAAAGTTGGACTCACTCCGTGTCAAGGACATTCCTAACTGAATGACTTTC
This sequence comes from Euborellia annulipes, assembly GCA_023213315.1. Classification (NCBI taxonomy): domain Eukaryota; kingdom Metazoa; phylum Arthropoda; class Insecta; order Dermaptera; family Anisolabididae; genus Euborellia; species Euborellia annulipes. The sequence goes on along the minus strand of JAKCPI010015151.1, from coordinate 9,223 downwards.
AATAAAATAAATAATTATAATTTTATATGAATTAGCTTTTGCTGCCCTGAGTAGAAAGTCTTAGTTTTATTTTTTCACCCTTCTGTATAAGAATTTTATAATTAATTATTTATATGATATCCATTATCCTCCTTAATTAATGATTCTACCAACTATATTGGCATTTAATCAAAAGAAGAAATATTTTATTGTATATAATTTACAAACTACAAAATGTTGTTTTCATACATAATATGAACAGGGATGAGCAAAATCCTTTAAAAAGGATCGCACTTCGGATGAGCAAATCCAGATCAGCGAATCCAATCCGGACTTGTGATCCGAAAATCGGATCCAGTTTCTAATATCCCGAATTAAAATCTAGTACTTTTTGCACACTTTTGAGGGTTTGGGTGAAAGATATAAAAAGAATTGGCAATCCTTTGAAAAGGAACGCAAAAATCCAGTATTGCTAATCCTTCGATCATAGATTCGGAGAGCAAAAATGAATTCGATCCAAATCCTTAAATCCACTCTCCTTTCGATTTGGATCGTGACTCAGATCCAAGAACCTTCCCAAAAAAGGATTTCGATCCAGATTATAAAATCCTGGATCGAATAGATTCTTCGGATTTAAATTCAAAAGGATCGCGATCCTACACATCCCTGAATATGATAAAAAAAAATAAAAAAGAAAATATCTTTTATAAGGATTAGACATTTGTTATGATGAATAATTTAGAAAAAATAAATTTTCTATATTTCACCCCCTTCTTCATCTGGTTTGTGGATATAACGTTTAATTAAAATTTATTTTAAATGCAATTTAGTACCTGTAAAATTATTTTAATTGAATATAATAAAAGTAAGAAAAGAAGATAAAGTGTTATTGAACTTCGAGTAGGGAAGTTCTTAAAAAAAAGTCATGTTATGCGGATTCATATTATGAGTATTATCAAACAAAGAAAGAACTACGTCTAATTTTTTCTATCAATTTTTTTAAATTCCAGACTTGGCAGAAATATTCAATTTTAAATTAATATTTAATGGACCGTAGTATAGAAATGATGAAAATTTTTTCCGTATTTTATCTTATCTAATTTATTATTAGTTTATCAAATCTCTTATCACTTTCAAGTAATCGTATATTATCAAAAAATTTAAACAAATAGTATAATTTTGATCAGAAAGTTTTTATGAATATTATTTAAAATTGAATGTGAATGAACCCTCATCAACACCATATTTTACATTAAAAAAATTACAAAAATAAAAAATTGGGTTTTTAATAATAACCAGAAGAGAAAATATGTTTTTTGAAAATAAATTATATGATTGAACTGAATTCAGAGAAAAAATTTTGGGCATGGATGAAAATGAAAAAAGCAATGATTCGTTAGTTGCCTACTTTTCAGGCGGAACGCTTTTTCTATAGGGCAGTGGTAGACAATGGAGTATAACTTGTAATAAAGGTAAATATTCAACACAAAATTAAAAAAAATTATAAAAATGTATATAATAAATTCAAACCCCTAATGGCCTCAGTACCCGAAAAGAGTTTAAAAAAAAAAAATGAAATAAATTTGTGATTGAGGGGAATTTTTTATTAATTCTAAATATTTTACTCAAAAGGGAAAAGGGTTTTAACTTTAAACTCTGCACATTAGTAATTACTTCCATATTGCTCAAAACTAATCATTTAAAAACTCTTAAAGAAATTAATTAGGAAATGTATGAATATGTTTATCCAAGCATTATCAAAATGAACTTTGAACAAAGGAAAACACGATTAATTTTTTCAAAAGAATGCAAAATAAATAAAGAATATAATGGGGGGTACCCCTTTGTTATGGATGAGAAAGGGGATCTTCTTCTGTCCTCGCCTTTTTCCCGCGATGCGGGGTCGGCGGACCTCACTATTTCCCTCCAACCCTATCATGCGTTTTTGCGACCGGAAGAAATAGGACAGAACGGCCCGTTGTACGGTCTGATGCCTGTTGAAAAGAGAAAGGAAGGGACAGACATACAAAGAACTCAAGCACTGCCTGTCCCAACTCGGACAGCTCGTAATCCTAATCCACATACCCACAAGATGTGAGCCCCTGTGAGAATGGGATACTAACTTTAAATTTTTAATCTTCATCAAAAATAATATTTATATGAGCAAATGAATTTTTAAATGTTATTTATTTTAAAAGACTAATTAGCGATAAATCATACTTTTTCTTTATAATGAAAATATGCGTAGGGTTTATAAAAGAATAAGAGGGATTTTGAGAAAATTTAGTCATAGAAAATATATAGGTATACACACATTCCATTCGAGTGAGTCATCTAGAGCCACCCCTACTCGAAAGGTCACGAGACGTGCCCTGGGCCAATTTCCATCCCTTCCACCCCTTAAAATGACGTCACCATAATATTATTTGGCTTAGTTCTACATATGACTAATATATTTACATTACACCCCTTCATTACACCTAATTAGGTTTGTAGCCAGAGTGGCTCTCTGAAAACCCTTCCCGGATAATCTCAAAAAATAAATAAATAAAAATATAGTGAAATAAAGTGCTAATATTTTGAACAAGCATAGAAATTATAATAAAATATTTTAATGTATTAAGAAAAGAAGAAGAAAAAGAAGCAAATGTTAGTATAAAAAGGGTGTTAGTGATTGTTATTTCTGGGATGTGAAGCAATAATAGCAATATTAAGGATATTATATGCAAAATAAAAGTAAATGATTCGAAATAAGAGAATCCCATTTCCACACACAATCATCGATTAAGCAATAATATTATCTTTAATGTATTGGCTGGATCACTAATTCATCAAAATGAGATAATATAGATAATAATTAACTTAAAAATTAATTAGTATAATAATTTAATTTGAAAATTGAGATATGAGAGGAGCATTCTACTCTCATTAGATTTTTTATCTAAACTAGACAAATAATTTATTACAACTAAATTATATTTAAAAGAATAGATCAGGCTTATCCAAACTGCGGTCCGTATAAAATCATGTTCAATTGAAATTTATGACCCCCCAACAAGCCAATTTAATATTAAAATGTAAATTTTTAAAAAGTACGAGTTTAACAGAAAAAATTGTTTTTTTTTTCGATTATCCGTCATAACTTAAACCTTGAACAGCACTTAATTAGTCTTAGGGAAATAAGCTTTTGATTGGGTGATTAACAAAAAATCTGGTGTGACTGGCGCACAGCACACAACTTTCTCTTACCTTCGGTAATCGAAAGTTGTGTACTGTGCTTGTCACACCAGATTTTTTGTGTCGACATGTATTTAGTTCCCGGCAGTAGGGAATATTTGAATTCACAAGTCAGATGTAAAATTTATAAGTATGGGAAAATATTTATATTTTGTTACCATGGCAACCATTTCTCCTATCTTTCCTATGAAGCATAAGAGTAAAGTGTGCTTCAAACAATTTTGAGGGCAAAACGAGAATATACATTTGAAAGAGCATCTAAAACATAATTGATTTTTGAATTTTAATCAAAATCGTTAGAGCGAATTTGAGAAAATCGAAAAAAACTGAAAAAGTACATCAGTAAAGTACTAGTACTCTTTGGCCGATTTTGATTAAAAGCTTATTTTTCCGGTCCCGGGAGGTGTTTAACTTAAATATAAAATTTCAACCTCGTAGCTCAATTCCTTCATGCTTAAAATTGAACACACACCCACCCCACCCACACACAGACAGACCATGTCGCGAAAACCACTTTTTTGGATTCAGGGGACCTCAAAACGTGAAGATCCATCAAAATCTCGACATCGAATTTTTGACATGAAACCAATACTTTCTCTCTATATATATATTACATATATACATAGGTAAGAGAAAGTAAAAAAAATCAACGTTTTGTAACTAGCTGGAGGGAGGGGGGGATATGGCTCTCTGAGAATGTAAATTGGGGCTGAAATCGTTTGAGAGATTTGAATTTGTTGTTTAAAGTGATAAAAGGCAAAAAGTGTCCTAAGTGACTCACCAGAAAAGTAGATATGATTTATTATCAAAATAATATTTTATATATACTGGTAGTTGGCGTTTTTAAAAAAAAATTCTGTTTTCTAAAATACTATTCCTTATATTTTTTAAAGGATTCTCTCTAATTTTTTAATTTATATGTAATAATCACTGTGATAAATAATTGACAGGTTAGAAAATGAAAAGTCTAATCAAGAATATCTGTCATCCAAATGAAGTGGTTAAGTCAATTTTATTACTTTTCTAAGCAGAACTTTTAAAGTTTACAAAACAGAAGATTTAGATTAACTTTAAAAAACGCTTACTTTAATAACTAAGTTTAGAGCCACCCCCTAACTAGCTAAAAGACGACTTAACCATTTATTTACTGAGATGATAGGGCTATATAGTATAGGCCGAAATTATCTCATAAAGAATAATAATTTGAGACTTAAATACAAAGAGAATTCCAATGATATAAAAGCAGGAAGGATATCGAGTAAATATCAAGACACCTTGCTTCAAATTGCCTTCTAAAATGGAATACAGTAGCCTAGTCTTGCTAATCCGGCCTATGTAGGATTAGACCGAAACATATAATTTATACATAATAGTATAACATATTTATCTCTTGAAAAATAAGAGATGAAACTTTGTTTTCTTAAATTACCTCTTTTGTCTGCCGCAATATCCCTTTTCAACATGCCGGATTAACCAGTATGTCTGAGTGTCAAAGTCTGGATTAGCAAGACTTCTGTATATTCTTTAGGTCCGAAGCCATGGGAGAGGGAAGCACTTTAAGATTAAAATAGATAAGTTTGGGCACGCTTTTAAGATTTATAATGTTCCATCGTCCCAAGGATACCTTGACACCTAAGTATAAAATGTTAAAATATGTACCCCAACTGGCAATTGACATTACATAATAACTCTAGAAAAAGATTTAATGATTTATATATAATAAATAATAAAATGACAAAATATATTTTAATTTGAAAGCCATTTCTATTGAAGTTAAAAAATAATAAAATTAAAGAGTAATGTTAAATTTTGGATGTTATATTAACATTACATAATTTGTTATAAATAAAAATAAGTATAATTTATTATAAAATTTAATAACACTTACCAAAAAATTTGGTAATAACCCACAGAATCACAAGACACAAAAATTATATATACATTATAAAAACTAAATAAATGAATAAAATTAAAAGATTTATTAAAAGTAAAATGGCGTCATATAAAAATGACGTTTTCATAATTATTTCCGCGTTGTCCACTATGATTTTAATCACGTGACTAGTGGTTTATTTTTCACTTCAGAGATGGCCTTCTAATTATTATTAAAAAAAAAAAAAATTTAAAAAAATTATAGTATAGTAGGTATAGTATAATAAGTTAATTATTTAAATTATTAAGGATAAATTATATCAAGGTTGAATTATATCAAAGAATTTTATTATGTTTGAAATCATTAGTTTTGTTCAAATTCAAGTTAGTTCTTTTTCATTTATAAGACTCGTTCTTTAGAACTAGTTACATTTTGAACTATTCATTTCTAGACATTTGTGCAGGGAGGTAGGGAGGGACATTGAGCTGAGAAGCGAGTCGACCGCCTACGTCACGGCTACGTCACGTCCGCCATCTTGGTGCGCACAAAACAGTGAAATATGCATTGAACGCAATATAAAATTATATATAGTTTTAATAAAGATTTTCAATATTATACTGCCCCCTAAATAAATAAACGAATAAATGGACTATTTAAAATTATAGTTTCTTTATTTTTTTAGGTTTTTAGTCCACAAAAAATTAAAATCAGAAAAAAAGTAAATATTTTTAAGAGCGCAAAAATTTCCTAATTAAGGGATATAAGCTATTTGAGATGTTTTTTTTACTTATAAAAAGTGAATAATAATCTCTCAAAAATAGCAATTTTAAATAAATTACAAATAATAATTCATATTATACGGTGTCATTTATCATTGCTAAGGAGTTAAGGTGCGCGTTCGAGGTGCAGAGTTTGAGAGGTTGCGGCCACAATTTTCAAACTATCAAACCCAATTTTTTTTTTTTTTTTAATTAGAAGCTTTTTAAAATATCTACAACTTTTAGAAGCTCTTTTTTTATTTTCAAGATTCAAGATTTTTTTAGATTAATCACATTAAATAAAATATAAGCGCACCTTAAATAAAATTTGAATATGGGAAATTGAAATATTCAGCAATAAGTTGGATAATATAATAAACTGTTCAAATTTTATAAAATTTAGACTAATATTTAAGCTCAAACCATTGCGCATCCTTGTGCGCATTCGCTACCCCCACTATTCATAATAAAGGCCGACAAAAAATATTACAAATACATTTCCCATTGAAATACTCAATTTTTAAAAGTTCAGATAAATTTACTTTACAAAATATAAAATAAAAAATGGAGGATGATATTAAAAAAATTAATTTATTGAAAACAAATAATATTGTAGGTACCAGCTTAAAAAAATTTATTATTTTTACGATTTGTTCCTCAAGAATTAGTTTTGTGTTTTCCTTTTTAAACTTTAATATATCAAGTAAAGACAATTGGAGTATTAAATTGAAATGTTTTGAACTACTTTGCCAACCAAGTTCTTAATTCTAAATATATTTTTATTGGGAAAAAAGAAAATTGTGATGTCTTAAATAAAAAGAATTGTTAAAAAAACAATATATTTATTAAATAAATAAAAAATAATACAATATATATATGAAAGTGACAAATATATATATAAATATATTCTGCAAGAGCACAAACAATTTATATAAATTCACTCACACCAAAAAATTGGGACGGTATCATGGGAAAAACAAACCTAATGATAAGTTAAATAAAAAAAGAATTGTTAAATAAAAAACAATATATTTATTAAACGAATAAAAAATAATAAAATTTATCTAATAAAATTAAAAAACAACAAATGAAACAAAACAAAGTTAAATGAAAAAAAAATTAGAAATGTTTATTTAAAGTTTTTAAATTAGTATGTATGTCCCTTTAACAATACCAAAGGTATTATACTTTAGCTTTATTTATATGCTGAGATAATATTTTTCCCCTTGCTAGTGAAATTTCAGGCCAATTTACTATGATAATTTAAAAATAACAAGAGAAGAACTTAAATCTGACTTCGTGTAATTTTTAAAACTGAATCTGAGATCTGGAGTCATCTGGTGTGTCATCTGGCAAGTGAAATCAGCCGATTGCTGAGGCAAGGTTTAAAAAAGACATGAAATTTCGTTAAAAAAATATGAGGTTAAGTAGATGGCACCCGTATCGCCTAGACAGTGGCGCTGTGCCTGGGATGATAATTGAAACATTTTGCTCTTTAACATATTCCCTATAGGAGTTGCCAGGGCCTGGCTGAGAAAATTGTCGAAAGCCTACGTCACGGATACGTCACGTCCGCCATCTTGTCTTGACCGCAATATTGAATTATCCATTGAGTCTAATAGAAAATTATATAGAGTTATAATAAAGATTTTCAATATTATACTGCCCCCTAAATAAATAAATGAATAAATAGACTATTTAAAATTATAGTTTTCGAATTTTTTTAGGTTTTTAGTTCTCAAAAAAATTAAAAATCGAAAAAAAGTAAATATTCATAAGAGCGCAAAAATTTCATAATTAAGTGATATAAACTATTGGAGATGTTTTTTTTTCTTATAAAAATTAAATAATAAGCCAAGGGCGGATCCAGAGGAGTTTCTCAGGGGGGGGGGGGCGATAATCTGGTGTGACTGGTCGCACATCACACAATTTATTCTTAATTTCGGTAATTTAAAGGCGCATTCTGTACTTGTTTACCAGAATATAAATACAAATCAAATTTTTAAGTATTAATTTTTAAAATTAATTATATATAATTAATTAATAAAAATATAAAATATTTTTCTCAAATCTCGGGGCGAGGGGGGGGGTAAATACCCCCTTAACCCCCCCCCCCCCCCCCATTGTATCCGCTCTTGTAATAAGCTCTCTAAAATAGCAAGTTTAAATAAATTACAGATAATATATATTATATGAGGTTATTTATCATTGCTAAGGAGTTAAATTAAATTGAATAGGAGAAATTGAAATTTTCAGCAATAAGGCGCTCAAGTTGGATAATAGACTGTTCAATTCAAATTCTATAAAATTTAGACAGTAACTTAATGACGATATCATTGGCCTTGGTATATTAAATATATATTTTTTTATCTGAATTTGTATTGTATTAGACTGATGAAGATAACTAACGCCCTCGAAGTTTCTGTAATTAAATAAATTAAGATTTTGATAGGGCAGATTCAGCCAAATAAAAAGCTTTTATATGCTTCTCGAATTAAAAAAACTTATATTCCAGCAGAAGACAATTGTTTAAAATTTCTATATATATTTTTTTTAATAATAAACAATACATATTCCTCACATTGAAAAGTAAACTTACATACCGCCAGAAATGTTTGGAATAATGGGAAAAGATAGTCAATTAAAAATCTTATAAAAATGTTTATTAATTCGCTTTTATTTTACATAAGAAGAAGGAATTGTCTCAATGCTTCTTAATAAGAAAATTCAATTTCAAAATGTTCAGTGGCTCTAAAAATGACAATCAAATGTTTTTTGGATCTCCTAAAAAATAAACAAAAATGGAGTTAGGCACTTTGCTAATTAGAACGTTGATATAATGTATACTTACGAGTGAAAAGTTATTTTTCTTGAAATCTCCTCTATTTTTTGCATTTTACTTTTGCCTGGTTCATCGCTACGATTGGAACAACCATATGTCGAACAATTTGCTTCCTTTTGAAAAAAAAACCTTTATATGAGATAAAAATAAATAGAAATAAATAAATAATGTTAAAAAACTACTTATTTGGTAGTAAAAAAATAGAAAAATATAAGTTTTAACCTCAAAGAGAGTTGTCAATAAATTTTAAAATAATGATAAAAATATTAATTATTTAACTTCGATATAAGATGAATAAGGGCAAAATAATCATAAAAACATACCTTGTATATTATATGATAAATAGTTGCCACTATTAATTATTTTTTCATTAATTATTCGCTTGTTAATTCTTATACTTTTTACACAGGTTCCAATGGACAGGTCTAATGTTGAGGTCAAGACAAGATGGCCGACAAGCTTCCTCACCCTCCCACTTCAGTTTACGATTACCTCGCCTATGTTCGCAGCTTATAGTCCCTCCCTACCTCCCTG
>JAKCPI010015150.1:0-10367 GCA_023213315.1 Euborellia annulipes | reverse complement strand
TTTTACTATTTCTTTAATAACTCTTAAACGAGATGAGATATCAATTTGCTCTCTTCATAAAACCTTCATAGGAGAATATCTAAATTCGTTGTTTTCAGGGTTTTTTGAAATTCGGCCCTAAAAGTACCCCAAATCTCTATTTTTTGTAGAAAATTCCCAGTTTTCAGAACTTTTACTGAAATGAGATATCAATAAAATGACATATCAATATGCTTTCTACGTTAAAGCCCCCCCCTATCTCCCCCCCCCCCCCCATCACATAAAATTAATTTTGGGGTTGTTTTTTGAGAATTCGGTCGCTAAGTACCACAATTCATCATTTTTGTAAAAAATGCATTTTTTCCCCAACACTTTTCTTTTTTTCTCCATCTCTATATATAAAGAGAGACTTGTGACTAACTGACTGACTGACTGACTGACTGACTTACTAAGTGATGACAACGCCCAGCCTAAACTATAATACCTATGAAGTTGAAATTTGGCATGCAGATTACTTTTACTGCGTAGGCGTCATTTAAGAAGCGAATTTTCGAAATTCCGATTTTAAGACCCCCAAATCGACATTTTTGGGTAAAATTTTGATTTTACTATTTCTTTAATAACTCTTAAACGAGATGAGATATCAATTTGCTCTCTTCGCTAAAACCTTCCTTAGGAGAATATCTAAATTCGTTGTTTCAGGGTTTTTTGAAATTCGGCCCTAAAGTACCCCAAATCGCCATTTTTGTAAAAAATTCGGATTTTTAGAACTTTTTACTGAAATGAGATATCAATATACTTTCTACGCTAAAAGCCGCCCTAAATGAACCCCTAAAAACTAATTTCGGGGTTTTTTGAAGTTCGGCCCTTAAGTACCCCAAATCTCTATTTTTGTGAAAATTTCGGATTTTTCAACTTTTAACTGAAATGACATATCAATATGCTTTCTACGTTAAAGCCCCCCCCCTATCTCCCCCCCCCCCATCACATAAAATTAATTTTGGGGTTGTTTTTTGAAATTCGGTCGCTAAGTACCACAATTCATCATTTTTGTAAAAAATGCATTTTTTTCCCCAACACTTTTCTTTTTTTCTCCATCTCTATATATATAAAGAGACTTGTGACTAACTGACTGACTGACTGACTGACTGACTTACTAAGTGATGACAACGCCCAGCCTAAACTATAATACCTATGAAGTTGAAATTTGGCATGCAGATTACTTTTATTGCGTAGGCGTCATTTAAGAAGCGAATTTTCGAAATTCCGATTTTAAGACCCCCAAATCGACATTTTTGGGTAAAATTTTGATTTTACTATTTCTTTAATAACTCTTAAACGAGATGAGATATCAATTTGCTCTCTTCGCTAAAACCTTCCTTAGGAGAATATCTAAATTCGTTGTTTCAGGGTTTTTTGAAATTCGGCCCTAAAGTACCCCAAATCGCCATTTTTGTAAAAAATTCGGATTTTTAGAACTTTTTACTGAAATGAGATATCAATATACTTTCTACGCTAAAAGCCGCCCTAAATGAACCCCTAAAAACTAATTTCGGGGTTTTTTGAAATTCGGCCCTTAAGTACCCCAAATCTCTATTTTTGTGAAAATTTCGGATTTTTCAACTTTTAACTGAAATGACATATCAATATGCTTTCTACGTTAAAGCCCCCCCCCCTATCTCCCCCCCCCATCACATAAAATTAATTTTGGGGTTGTTTTTTGAAATTCGGTCGCTAAGTACCACAATTCATCATTTTTGTAAAAAATGCATTTTTTTCCCCAACACTTTTCTTTTTTTCTCCATCTCTATATATATAAAGAGACTTGTGACTAACTGACTGACTGACTGACTGACTGACTTACTAAGTGATGACAACGCCCAGCCTAAACTATAATACCTATGAAGTTGAAATTTGGCATGCAGATTACTTTTATTGCGTAGGCGTCATTTAAGAAGCGAATTTTCGAAATTCCGATTTTAAGACCCCCAAATCGACATTTTTGGGTAAAATTTTGATTTTACTATTTCTTTAATAACTCTTAAACGAGATGAGATATCAATTTGCTCTCTTCGCTAAAACCTTCCTTAGGAGAATATCTAAATTCGTTGTTTCAGGGTTTTTTGAAATTCGGCCCTAAAGTACCCCAAATCGCCATTTTTGTAAAAAATTCGGATTTTTAGAACTTTTTACTGAAATGAGATATCAATATACTTTCTACGCTAAAAGCCGCCCTAAATGAACCCCTAAAAACTAATTTCGGGGTTTTTTGAAATTCGGCCCTTAAGTACCCCAAATCTCTATTTTTGTGAAAATTTCGGATTTTTCAACTTTTAACTGAAATGACATATCAATATGCTTTCTACGTTAAAGCCCCCCCCCCCCTATCTCCCCCCCCATCACATAAAATTAATTTTGGGGTTGTTTTTTGAAATTCGGTCGCTAAGTACCACAATTCATCATTTTTGTAAAAAATGCATTTTTTTCCCCAACACTTTTCCTTTTTTCTCCATCTCTATATATATAAAGAGACTTGTGACTAACTGACTGACTGACTGACTGACTGACTTACTAAGTGATGACAACGCCCAGCCTAAACTATAATACCTATGAAGTTGAAATTTGGCATGCAGATTACTTTTATTGCGTAGGCGTCATTTAAGAAGCGAATTTTCGAAATTCCGATTTTAAGACCCCCAAATCGACATTTTTGGGTAAAATTTTGATTTTACTATTTCTTTAATAACTCTTAAACGAGATGAGATATCAATTTGCTCTCTTCGCTAAAACCTTCCTTAGGAGAATATCTAAATTCGTTGTTTCAGGGTTTTTTGAAATTCGGCCCTAAAGTACCCCAAATCGCCATTTTTGTAAAAAATTCGGATTTTTAGAACTTTTTACTGAAATGAGATATCAATATACTTTCTACGCTAAAAGCCGCCCTAAATGAACCCCTAAAAACTAATTTCGGGGTTTTTTGAAATTCGGCCCTTAAGTACCCCAAATCTCTATTTTTGTGAAAATTTCGGATTTTTCAACTTTTAACTGAAATGACATATCAATATGCTTTCTACGTTAAAGCCCCCCCCCCTATCTCCCCCCCCCATCACATAAAATTAATTTTGGGGTTGTTTTTTGAAATTCGGTCGCTAAGTACCACAATTCATCATTTTTGTAAAAAATGCATTTTTTTCCCCAACACTTTTCTTTTTTTCTCCATCTCTATATATATAAAGAGACTTGTGACTAACTGACTGACTGACTGACTGACTGACTTACTAAGTGATGACAACGCCCAGCCTAAACTATAATACCTATGAAGTTGAAATTTGGCATGCAGATTACTTTTATTGCGTAGGCGTCATTTAAGAAGCGAATTTTCGAAATTCATGGCCCCACCCCTATCCTCCCACCCGCCAAAACAAATTAAAACCCCTAATTTATTTAATATTATTAGAATTTATATAATTTTAATACACATAATCTATTTGTGAGATTTCATAATTTTTTTTGAAGAAATTTAAATTTTATAAAATTTTAGAATAATACTATTATATTTCCTTTAACATCTTTTAAACCATAGGCTCTCAACATAGGCGATAACACCCCCTCTCCTGAGGGCGTTTCAGACTTTCAGAGGGCCGTACATGACCCAGAGAAAATTATGTGGCGAGATGGTGCAGAAATCGCGTGGGCAGTTAAAAAAAAAATACTCGCTAATCACGTACTAAAGTAAATTAAAAATTAATATCGTGTAATTCTTGTTATTACAGGTATTGCATTCATTTTTATCACGTGGATTTATATAGTATTGTAGAAATGTTTATAACAAAAGATAAATTGGCTTCAAGTTACTGAACGCGGCGACTTTTCGTTGTATTTTACTCAAATAGAACCTGATATTATCAAACTCCTTAAAATCGAAAAAATTCCTTTAATTTTCTCATTAGTTATGTCATAAATTTGTCTTTTGAAGATTACTAAAACTATAGGAGACTCATGTCTAATCGGATCAACTGCGGGTTACGAATCTAGAGTTGCCCACCCAATTCAGATCCCACTTGCCGTGAAAATTTTCAAACATTGCCAATCTCTCCTCTCTCTTTCTGTAATTGAAGTAAATCTTCGTTTACAGATGTGAAAATAAAAAATTAAAAAAATTTAAAAAAAGGGACAGTCAGCAAAATAAGTTTGAGAAACTATGTTTTAAACGATAAAAGATATCAATTTAAATAATACATCAACATGATTTTTTCGATTTAAGTTTCTTGAATAAATATCTTTCAAGGGATGTGAAGTTATTTAGTGACCTCGGGCCTTAGGATTTAAATTAAATAAAAAAGAAAAAAATATCCTGAAACAAAAAATCTGGTGTAACCGGTTTTAGTTTTAACCTGTGGTTTTAACCGAACCACCCTCCCTTCCCCATTTTTACGAAATTTAGGATTTTTCAATTTACCTAAATCTCAACTTTTTTTTTTTTATTAATTCCAAAAAAGTTATAATTTGTCTGATACATTACATTTATTGCCTTGGCCTTATTTACGAAGCTTCAAATTCTAATTTTAAAAGCACTGAATTCTCATTTTGGAGTTTTTTTTTTAAATTTTATAATAACTTTTAAACGGGTTGAGATATCAGTTTGCTTTTTGCGCTAAAGAAAAAACGAGGCATCGATGTTGAGGGTTGGCCACGAATTAAGAAGGTTTACGCTCCGGGAATTTCAGGGTTTCAACGATGGCCGTGCAAGAAACTTGCCCGCCGAAGGCGGGCAATTGCTCGCCGAAGGCGAGCAAAGCTCGCCGGTAGGCGAGCTTGGGGGTCCAGGGGCGAAGCCCCCTGGCTGCTGGGTTCGCCGAAGGCGAACGCTTGCCGCTAGTATTAAATATTTTTATATTATATTTTTGACAGAAAGCATTCGAATTTTCTTTAAATATATGGAACATGTTGAAAATTAAATGCCAATAATTAAAAAAAAAACTTTTATTTATTTATTAATATTAAAAAATATTCTGAAACAAAAAAAAAATAGTTGCACAAGGCGAATTTTGAACTCGGGATTTTTTTGTTTACAAAGTACGCTCTACGATTCCATCGCGACCTTTATAAATGTTATTGTTAGCAACGGCAGGCATGCAGGCAAAATCTTTAACATTTTTTAGACGAACCGTTGAAAGCGCGTTCTCTCGCTTTAACAGAATTTGTCTTTCATCAAGTACTACACATAAAAAAATTTTCGTTCAAATCGGTGTTATCAAGGCTATGCACTCCCCTTGTGAGGACAACATCAGGATTTTGCCCAAAGGCTTTACATTGAAACGCTTTGAAATCAGTCCAATTAACTTACAAATTTTAATATTTTTATCTATTTGATTAAATTTAATATAAAAATAGTATCATATATAGGTGCTTATTTATCTATAAGCAAGTTTAATTTGATGTGATTTAAAGGTTGAACAATTTTAAGGTTAAGGTCAAAAATTTCTAAGTTATCTATTTTTTCCTTATTTAATATTTTTTGGAAACTCTGCTGTTAATACCTATTAAAAAATAAATAAAGACAAGGGAAGGATGGGTTTTTATAAAAATTACAACTTAAGAAATCCCTGATATAATGTTTGTATTTATTTATTACATCTACATCATCTACATCATATAAAGATCTATGAAATAATGTGTTAGAACATATAATTATTATTTTTTATAGGTCTATATTAATTTAATATAGAAAGATTAATATAAATATTAATTTCGTTTATCTGTTTTTTAATCCCTGGCGTTCATTTTGCATTCCTTCAGGTATATATGAGAATCTATCAGAGTAACTAGAAAAAAAAAACATCTAATTAAAATTTTAAAGTAGAAATATAAATTATTTAAAATTTATTAAATTGCGATGAATGAATGGAAATAAAATTAGGTAAATGTAGAATGGGTGGTTGAATCATATTTGAAATAAGAAAAGTAAACATACCTTTAAACCCTTCCTTGTTGTTCATATCGCTGTCTTTTTTATTTAAATATGTTTAATACTTAGATTATATCCGTTTATTTTAATTATAACACATATTCAAGCACTATTCAAGCCAGGAGAGGCCCACTTGTCACTTGTGAGATGTTTCACCTTTGTTGATTATCCTAAACAATGTTTTGAATCATTATAAGAAACTAAATAGATATTTTTTTTGTTATTTACCTGAGATAAAGTGTTTAAGTGTATTTGAACTTGGTTTCAGTCAAATTTCTTGTTGTTTATTGAGCATAACCTCTGACACTGACAGTTGATTCAACTTATTTTATGTTTAAAATTTAATTCTGTAAAGAATCTATACTTCTCTTGATATGATATGTGTCACTCAGCAGCCATATTGAATTGCAAACTGACAGTTCGTTGAAATGACCCGGAAAGGCTGGAGATCCTGGGTTCGATTCCCCATGGGCCCTGAAGCGGTTGGCCCCACCAACAAATAAACATACTAACACATTTGTTGAATTAAAAAATTTGTTGATCACTACTCAAAATCATCAAGATAATTTTTGTTTTAATTTCAAAAACAATTTTATTGAAATTTCTTCCCTCTTTTTTTTTAAGTGCTAATTCTAATAATTTTAACAGAATTTTATTTTTCATGGCTTTATTAAATAAATAATAATTTAAATATACAATTGCTAAAATAATTAATAACTTTATTAATATATAAATAATTTGAGTGTTAACATAACTAATTTTTTTTTCTTTGCTTTTTTTTATTTTTATTAAAAATGGACGTTGCGACCTCCCACAGTGAATGACAACTTTTTTTGGTAAGAATAGATTCTTCTTTTTTTTTTTTTTTTGTTTTTATTAATTTAAATTGAATAAACAGAAAGGCTATTTTAAAATTTCTCGGCTGAAAATTAACATTTAACTTGCTTGAAAGGCAATTTTATTTCATGTTTTCTTTGGCTTTTGTCAGGGGGGGGGGGGGTCACCATTTACACCCAAATAATAATAACTATTTGAAACTTAATTTATTTTATTTTTTGTTTTAGGAATGGGAAAAGAAGTAGAAAACCTCATAATGGAAAATAATGAACTTTTGGCGACAAAGTAAGATTATTAGCTATGATTTTAGTGAAATAATAATATTTAATTATAAATATTTTTTTTTTTTTAGGAATGCCTTAAATATAGTTAAAGATGATCTTATACTTAAAGTCGATGAGCTTACCAGGTAATTTTGAAAATAATTAACTTTTCTAATATTCATTTATTTAATTAATCAATATGAATTTTTAGTGAACAAGAAATTCTTCGTGAAGAGCTTAAATCGCTTCATGCCGTTAAAAGTAAACTTAAACAACGAATAACAGAACTCGAAGAAGAATTACGAAGGTCTAAAGAAGAAGCAGAGCGGGCTGCGAAGGCTGCCAAATCCGATGATGAGGTCAAAGATCTTGATCTTGAGTTATTCTATTTCATTCGTGTTGATTTTTATTTAATTTCTTTCTTTATAGGAGGATGTCCCAATGGCTCAACGGAAAAGATTCACTCGCGTCGAGATGGCGAGAGTTTTAATGGAAAGGAATCAATATAAAGAAAGATTTATGGAATTACAAGAAGCCGTTCGCTGGACAGAAATGATCCGCGCTTCTCGTATACCGATGGACAAGAAAAACAAACATTCAATCTGGAATTTGTAAGTTTATTAAAATATCATTTTTTTGAATTTCTTTTAGATAACACTGTTCGACAGTGAATTTTTTCTGATGTATTATGAGCAATTCTTGAGTATATGGGTAGCGCCGATTCCAAAAATGCCATCAGTTTTGCCTCATCAGGCCTAGTGGATATAGAGAAGAAAAATAGAAATTTTAATAAAAAATTTCCACTGGAGTGGCTCTAATTTTGAGATTTTTTAAGGTGTCACCTCTTAAAAATATGCAGATACCTAAAATACAAAGAAATATTCAAGTTCCAGTACAATCGGAGGTGGTTTAGTGGTGCCTCAAACGGCTTAAAGTTTAGAAAATTGAATTTTTGCAGTTTTTTTTAAACTTTGGACATCGCTAATAAAATTTTTTTGATCCTTGAATGAAAAAAAAACATATAGTCAGGATATTCTAGTTTTGTACACCGAGTTTAAGGTAATCTTTTTTTAAAATTTTCATATTAAGGTGCGCGTCTCGAAAAACCGTTAATAACCGATTGAGAAACTGGTTACTCTAGGCGGCAAGAGATGGCGTTAGTTCTGCCCATAGGGAAACAAGGGATTTATTCCATTTCATTTGAAAGGTTCCAGCAAATTAATTAAAGGGAAAAAATTAATTATTTTTTAACACAATGATTACTAATTTAATTATCTATAAGATATAGAGCGAATTAAAAAAAAAAAAAAATCTTTTATTTAATGTGATTAATCTAAAAAAAAAAAAAAAATTTTTCGAAAATTAAAAAAAAGGACTTCTATAATTTAAAGATATTTTACAAGTCTGACTCTGAATCCTGGTTACAATTTTCAATAGACAATGAAATATAAACGGTTGAAATTTACTTATATGTAATTATAGATGAGAACACTTGAATAAATAATAAATATGCGAGCCTGTTTTTTTTCGCCACTAACAAGGGTAGTGCACGGCCTTCCCCTCACCTATTTGAACGACAATTTTTTTATTGATAGTACTTAATGAAAAACAAATTCTGTTAAAGCGAGGAATGCGATTCTCAACCGTTCGTCTAAAAAAAATATTAAATATTTTCCCAGCATGCCTTAAGCTGTTGCTAACTATCACATTTCAAAAAGCCCGGGTGGCTAGATAGGTAGCGTTTATATTTTGTAAACTCGAGATTTCGAGTTCGAATCTTTTAGTCGGAAACTATTTTTATTTTTATTTTTAGGAATATCAATAAAAAATAAAAAAAATTTTAACTATTGGTATTTAATTTTTAACATGATATTCCATATATTTAAATAAAATTCGAATGTTTTCTGTCAAAAATATAATATAAGGAAATATTTAATATTATACTGCTAGCACTTTATATTTATTATAGTAATGAGATTAATTGAACACAAATAAATTTACAATATTTTTTTTTGTTAGCATATTAGATTAATTGTAAATAATAGACAAAGGTAAAAATTAGGAACCGACCGAATATTCGGTTTCGGCCAAAAATCATGGTTTCGGCCGTAGTTTCGGTTTCGGCCAAAAAGTAGTCGAAACCTGAGTCTGAAAAGATGGGATGAGACTCGCATGCAAAAAAAAAAAGGTCAAATGATTTGCACTTGAGGGATAAAAAAATGTATTCTCTCTAAAAAAAAAGGTAAAATGATTTTCACGGGAGGGAAAAAGATTATAGGAAATCCAAGTTTCTGTTTCGGTTACGGTTTCGGCCGAAACTAAGGTTGAGGCCGAATATTCGGTTTCGGCTGAAAATCTTGTTTCGGTCGGACCCTAGTAAAAATATAAAAAGAGCAAAAATAAATCAAAGAAACAAAAAAGAAAAATCTGGTGTGACTGGCGCACAGCACACAACTTTCTCTTACCTTCGGTAATCGAAAGTTGTGTTCTGTGCTTGTCACACCAGATTTTTTTTGTGTCGACATGTATTTAGTTCCCGACAGTATGGAACATGAATTCAGATGTAAAATTTATAAGTATGGGAAAATATTTATATTTTGTTACCATGGCAACCATTTTTTCCTATCTTTCCTATGAAATACAAGAGTAAAGTGTGCTTCAAACAATTTTGAGGGCAAAACGAGAATATACATTTGAAAGAGCATCTAAAAATAATTGATTTTTGAATTTTAATCAAAATCGTTAGAGCGAATTTTGAGAAAATCGAAAAAAACTGAAAAAGTACATCAGTAAAGTACTAGTACTCTTTGGCCGATTTCGTTTAAAAGCTTATTTTTCCGGTCCCGGAGGGTGTTTAACTTAATTATAAAATTTCAACCTCCTAGCTCAATTCCTTCATGCTTAAAATTGAACACACACACACCCACCCACCCACCCACCCACCCACACACACACAGACAGACCATGTCGCGAAAACCATCAAAATCTCGACATCGAATTTTTGACATGAATCCAATACTTTCTCTCTATATATATATATTACATATATACATAGGTAAGAGAAAGTAAAAAATAGTTTCCACGACTAGCCACCTGGGCTTTTCGAATTGTTATTGTTGGAAACAGCTTAAGACATGCTGGCAAATCTTTAACATTTTTGTTTTTTAGACAAACGGTAGAGAACCGCATTCTCTCGCTTTAACACAATTTGTTTTTCATTAAGAACAACCCATAAAAAAAATTTTCGTTCAAATCGATGAGGGGGAAGGCCGTGCACTCCCTTGTAAGAAATTTTTTTTTTTAATGAAAATGATATAAAT
>JAKCPI010015148.1:0-21154 GCA_023213315.1 Euborellia annulipes | reverse complement strand
CATCCATAACATTTTAGACACCGTCTCTATGTCTGACTGTTTTCAGTAAATAAATAGTACTTGACATTATAACCCTACGCTTCTCTTAAGTTAATGGCCATCATCGCTCCGAGCGACCGACGGTATCCCAAAGGAGTAAAACACACAACATATGATAGATAAATATAGAAATACTGATTTCAGTATATTTCATCCATTTTCTATTAATTTTTTTTTTTTTTATCGTTTGCTTTTCTCTCAGAAGTGAATTCGTAAATGTGTGTTGAGATACGATTTTCGATTAAATTGTTTAGAACAGATTTCACATTTATATTCTTTAGCCCAGAATGAATTGCTATATGACGTTTTAAATCGGATTTTTGATTAAATTGTTTAGAGCAAATTTCACATTTATATTCTTTTTGGCCAGAATGAATTAGTAAATGTGTGTTGAGATGAGATTTTTGATTAAATCGTTTAGAGCAAATTCCACATTTATATTCTTTTAGCCCAGAATGAATTGCTATATGACATTTTAAAACGGATTTTCGATTAAATCGTTTAGAGCAAATTTCACATTTATATTCTTTTTGGCCAGAATGAATTACTAAATGTGTGTTGAGATGAGATTTTTGATTAAATCGTTTAGAGCAAATTTCACGTTTATATTGTTTTTGGCCAGAATGAATTCGTAAGTGTGTGTTGAGATGAGATTTTCGATTAAATTGTTTCGAACAGATTTCACATACAAACGATTTAACCGATTGGGATTTTTTGTTGCAGAATGACGAGTTCGAACTTTTCTTTTTAGAAATTGGACTGGAGTTTTCTCATTTTCGTCTTTTTTCTTAAATTCTTCCTTTTTTTTTTAAATTTTGTTCTTTTACTGAAAATGAAATGACATATACATATATAAAAGAATAAATAAAAAATTCAATGTAATAATTATTATAGATTGCCTTACTTTTACCTTTTTTTGATGGTTTTGAGAAAATTAAATTTCTTTTATCTAATCTTTTGTATAACGTTTGACAAACATTTTTTAGAATGCTTCCATAGAAAATATAAATTTATAAAGTTGGTTTTGCAATGAATACATGGGAAGACAGGACCTAATGAAAATCAAAAAGAATCAATATAAAAATCCTATCCTTGTGCGTGCTCGACATCGAATTTTTGACATGATCGCAATACTTTCTCTCCTATATATTTCATATATAGGGCACGAGAAAGTAAAAAAAGATAATTACCTCACTGGTGTAGTGGGCTAGGATGTCGGCTTCTACAAAGAAGGTCCGTGTCCAAATCCTGGGCTTGAGGGTTTTTTCATTAAATAAAAATATTTATTTAATGTAAACAAATCCTCAAATAAACACTGGATTGAAATATTGAATCTCACCACAATAGCCCCCAGGCAACTCTACTAGGAGAGGGTGTTGCTGCAACATCCCTTCCTATAGAAGGGACGTAAACAAAGTTCCTTTTCAGTGATGCATTCTTCAAAAGGAGTAGGCTACACGCCGTTCCTGAGGGAGTAGGTGCTTAAATAAATTAAAATGAAAAATATAAATCACCGTTAAAAGTTTATTAGCTATAATATAAGAATGAATCTAAGAAACAATTTTTAGAAATTCATCAACACATGGCAAATAACTTGTCATTATTACTTCTTAGCTTCTCGTTTCATAGTATAATAAAATATAACAAGCATAATTTATTGGTTTTTGTTTTTATTAATTCATTAAGGTGTTTGTGTTTATCACACAGTAAATTTAAATGAAAATTGGAGGATATATTTATTTTGAAATTTTCTTTAAATTAAAAATTAAATATACAAATTAAACACTAGGTTATTTGTTTCAAAGGTTTTATTAATTAAAAATTAACACTTAATACGATTCGAAATTTCTTGTCATCATCAGAAGTGATTACATTCTAATAATCACTTCTGATGATGACAAGAAATTATCGAAATACGTATTAAGTGTTAATTTTTAATTAATAAAACCTTTGAAACAAATAACCTAGTGTTTAATTTGTATATTTAATTTTAATTTACAAAATGTTTCAACGAGAACCAACGGTCGAAAGTTTAAAAAAAAAAAAAAAAAAAAAATTTTTCTTTATTGAAGAAATATTTGAAATTTTCAAATATATATTTACATCCTCCTCTCTTCAACTAATCTTATAAATGTAGGGCTGGCATAAGACTGCCCTGTGTGTAGTCTTTCAGCTTTGTGAGTTTATGTGCTGGTTCATTTCTAGTATTGCTAAAAAAAATTGTATACAGGTCTCACATTGGCCGAAATCTATGTTGCGTAGCAAAAAACCTGCAACGTAGCCTGCTGTATTTTGAGTTTCTAGAACAAGCAAGTGAGCCCATGGAAGTGTTGTAATTGATGGATTTTCAGGAATATCAGGTCTGGAAGAATTTGGAAGAATAGGATTTTTTCGGACATTTTTAGGAGGTTGCTATACGATAGGAGAAATTCCTCGCCATCATCTTCACAATTTGATCCGAGACTTATTTATAGCTGCATTCGTCAACACAATAGTTTTGTACGCATCGGAGAATTGAGAGGGTGTTGGACGAGTATTGGCTCCGCACAGACCACGGCGATTCTTGAAATGTTGTTGCTTACAAAACTTCTATATAAAAAAATAGTGTTTATATAATCATCTTTATATGATTAACGAGAATGAAGTTAATGATTGAAGGAAGAAGCATTCAATTTTTTTCTTTTAGTTTTTTCGAAGCAGAAGTGTTGTTAGTTAAAAGATCAGGCCAATAATAAAAATATTATTAGGAGAATTTGTAATTATTCGAAATTCCTCGCCATCATCTTCACAATTTGATCCGAGACTTATTTATAGCTGCATTCGTCAACACAATAGTTTTGTACGCATTGGAGATTTGAGAGGGTGTTGGACGAGTATTGGCTCCGCACAGACCACGCAAAAAGCTTAAGAAATTCTCCAAAGGATCTTGGTTAAGAGATCTTAAAGCAAGATAACTATAACCAAGATTCTGTAAATAATTCCAGAGAATTTGACGTGTCTGATCGTAGCAACAAATAGGGCAACGGATGGGGGACTTGATGGGTGTTTTTTTATATTGTCAAAAAATTTTAAACTTAATAAATCCCTCACTGCTTGCTCCCAAAACTTAAAATACTTCCTATGGGGAACGTGCACTAGTAAAAAAAGTGCGGTCCCCTCCGCGTCAAAATAATTGCCTTGAAAATTTCACCTTCATCTTTTGATGATGGGTTGGGTTGTCGTGCTTCAGGGTAAGATTTGAAGCTTTCGTTTTTCCCATGCTTGTTTTGCAAAGCAACTACGTAAGACCACTTGGCAGTTTTCCCTCTGTAAATAATATCTTTGGTCTTAAAATTATTCCTTATGCATTTTATAAGATGTGTGACATCAAAAAAATGAATTATTTTATGGCCATCGATATTATAGAAAAAATCGTCCTCATGTCTTCTGGAATCCAAAGTAAGGGAACGAACAGCAGCAACATTCCAAGTTGCCAACTTTAAATTTTGTACGGCTATGCCAATTGGATATTATTTCTCTGATAGTGTTTTTTTAAATTAATTTGTTTGCAGCAGTGCGTGAGAAATAATACGCCACTGACTGCTTCCATTTTTTTTTTTTGCTCTGCCTCGGAACATAAAAACCAGGGCATGATCAGCGATTCTTGAAATGTTGTTGCTTACTAAACTTCTATATAAAAAAATAGTGTTTATATAATCATCTTTATATGATTAACGAGAATGAAGTTAATGATTGAAGGAAGAAGCATTCAATTTTTTCTTTTAGTTTTTTCGAAGCAGAAGTGTTGTTAGTTAAAAGATCAGGCCAATAATAAAAATATTATTAGAATTTGTAATTATTCGAAATTCCTCGCCATCATCTTCACAATTTGAGCCGAGACTTAGCTGCATTCGTCAACACAATAGTTTTGTACGCATCGGAGAATTGAGAGGGTGTTGGGCGAGTATAGCAAATCAGGGCGGGTGGCATTTTTCTCTTTTGCTTTTCGCCAAAAGACGTCTCCTTCTTCTATATTTTCCCAGCAAGTGCTCCGCACATTTGATTTTTTTATACATTGTAGCCTTCTGAGGTGTCAATCGTTTTTTCCTTGTGAGGGAAAATTCTTTCAATAAAAAAGAATTATCTAAAAAAAAAAAAAAAAAAAAAAAATTTTAGCAAGCTGTTCACAATAAAATAATTATTTAACAATAAAGTATCTTTAGAATAAATAATTTTGATCCGGAAATCAAGCAGCCTTAGGAAGTTATTTTTTTCAATTAAATTTTTTTTCATATCAATGATTCAATTCAATATATGTATATAATATTTTTTACCTTTGCTCTCTAACATATTTTCCTTATCTTTTGAGATTTTTTGCCGTTTTCTAGAGGCCACATTGGAACTTTCGTCAGAAGAACTTCGCTTTGACGTTGGAGTACAATTATCTAAAAAGAATTTAAAAAATAATAATTTTCATTTTTCTATTATTTTTAATTGAATATTAAAATGGAATAAATATGACAAAAAATATGAATACCTTCCAACAGACGATGAATAGACGTAGATGTTGTCTATACTATCTCTTCCAACACACAATTTTCATAAATATTACCAAATGTCTCATCTTCTTCTTGCATCGACCAAGGTTCCGGAGTAAATAAATCTGTTAAAATATGTCAGTATGTTAGAATGTTTAACTTTTCAATAATAAAAAATGTGATATAAAAAAAATAACACTACCTTCCAACTGAAGACCTATTCTCTTAGATATTGTGTCGACTACCAATTTTTGCACAATTTTGTCACCTAAATCAAAAAAAATGTAAAAACTTTTTTGTTAGTTTAGTTTATTTAAAAATTTTGGATGGCTGATATGAAAAAAATACCTTCCAGCCGCAGTGGGTTAGGCGTCGATGTTACCATCATTTCCTCTCCCGGTACTTTATCTTTGTGAAAATCAAATATATCTTCCTCTTGTTGGCTTATAGACGTTGATGTCTCTTTTCCCGCACACAATTTTCATAAATATTACCAAATATCTCGTCTTCTTCTTACAACGACCCACGTTACGGAGTAAATAAATTTGTTAAAATATACCAAATAGAAAAATAATTTACTAAACTTCTATATAAAAAAATATAGTTTATATAATCATCTTTATATGATTAACGAGAATGAAGTTAATAATGATTGAAGGAAGAAGCATTCAATTGTTTCTTTTAGTTGTTAGTTAAAAGATCAATAGGCCAATAATAAAAATCTTATTATTAGGAGAATTTGTAATTATAGACCATATTTTTAATAAATATTAAATTCATGAAGGTGTTTGTGTTTATCACACAGTAAATTTATCCCCTTATGTTTTCAGGAAGATTATTTGTGGGACATCCCTTGACAGTGCACCGATTCTGTGTAAAGAATATATAATATTAGTCTTAGATTGTAGAGTATTATAAAAAATAAATAAAGATCGGATTTTAACTCAAAACCAAAAATAAAATATGAAAACTGTTATTTTTCAAGTATATTTTTATAATTATAAATAATATTTTAGTTTTTTATTTATTAAAATCAGACTCTTAGTTGAAAATTCGAAAGATAAATAATTTTAGATATATAGTTACTATAGAGCTAAAATTATTTATCTTTCGAACTTCCAAAAAAAAAAAATAATTTAATTAAGTACTAACTTTAACCATTCTTAAAAGGTTTTTTTTTTTTAATCAAGAGTCGCGGGAGCGACTCGTCGCCGAGCATGTGAAAAGCAAAAGAAAGCAAAGAAACTCTTAATACTACCATTTAGTTGATATTCCAATAGATGCCAATGGCCCATTGCATTTAGATGGACGAGTCGTCCCTAGACTATATTATCAAGAATGATTTTAAATCCTTAATAAAAGATAGGGACGTGAAAAAATTTTTTTGAGAAACTTTTCTCTTTCTGGGCGAATATCTCAAAAAGTTTTTAAGATATCGGAGCCAAATTTTTTTTATATTAAACTAGAATAAATAAGGATTATTTTGAGCACGAATTCAAAAAAAATTCCAGTGCCAAAAAGAATGGCAGAGGCTCAAAGTTGAGATTTTGCCGATTTCGGAAGGTCAAAAGTTAGTCTCTTATTTTTCCTTTTTTTTTTTTTCTTTTTTTCTTTTTTTTCTTTTTTTTTCTTTTTTTTCTTTTTTTTTTTTCATTCTTTTCTTCAATTTTCAAATTTTTAGACAAAGCTACAGGTTTTCCTGCTGGACCGATTTGGATGAAATTTAAAATACAAATAGATACTATCAAAAACCCGATACCTTTGATGTAAAATTTCATTTTGGATCAAAAGTGACTTTTTGAGAGGTATTCAAAATTTCAAATTTGTCCTATCTTTAACATGGCGAAAAGACAATTTTGACTATTTTGCTCCCTGATGACGTCATCTAGGAACATATCTATTAATATTAGTAATTTTCATCCCTAATGGAATAACAATTTTTAGGATAAATCCATTCAGATAGAAATACAATAGATTAACGTGATAAGAAGAAGTGCTACCAACATAACAAAAATAAAAAACCTAAAATTTTATAAAATTTGGGGAAATCCTATGTTTATCGTTTTGAATGGATACTAAACGATGTATTTACATTCTACCAACATAACAAAAATAAAAAACCTAAAATTTTATAAAATTTAGGGAAATCCTATGTTTATCGTTTTGAATGGATACTAAACGATGTATTTACATTCTACCAACATAACAAAAATAAAAAACCTAAAATTTTATAAAATTTGGTGAAATCCTATGTTTATCGTTTTGAATGGATACTAAACGATGTATTTACATTCTACCAACATAACAAAAATAAAAATCCTAAAATTTTATAAAATTTAGGGAAATCCTATGTTTATCGTTTTGAATGGATACCAAACGATGTATTTACATTCTACCAACATAACAAAAATAAAAATCCTAAAATTTTATAAAATTTGGTGAAATCCTATGTTTATCGTTTTGAATGGATACTAAACGATGTAATTACATTCTACCAACATAACAAAAATAAAAATCCTAAAATTTTATAAAATTTGGTGAAATCCTATGTTTATCGTTTTGAATGGATACTAAACGATGTATTTACATTCTACCAACATAACAAAAATAAAAAACCTAAAATTTTATAAAATTTGGTGAAATCCTATGTTTATCGTTTTGAATGGATACTAAACGATGTATTTACATTCTACCAACATAACAAAAATAAAAATCCTAAAATTTTATAAAATTTAGGGAAATCCTATGTTTATCGTTTTGAATGGATACCAAACGATGTATTTACATCCTACTAACATAACAAAAATAAAAAACCTAAAATTTTATAAAATTTGGTGAAATCCTATGTTTATCGTTTTGAATAGATACCAAACGATGTATTTACATCCTACTAACATAACAAAAATAAAAAACCTAAAATTTTATAAAATTTGGAGAAATCCTATGTTTATCGTTTTGAATAGGTACCAAACGATGTATTTACATTTTACCAACATAACAAAAATAAAAAACCTAAAATTTTATAAAATTTGGTGGAATCCTATGTTTATCGTTTTGAATTAATACCAAATGATGTATTTATTTTTTACTGTTTGGAATGCATATTAAAATATCTATTCATGGGATAACTTAATATTTAATAAACAAAAATTATTAAATAATATTTAAATGCAATATTTCACAAAAAGAAGTGAAATCTCAGCCAAAAACATCGGAGATGCAAAAAGGGGCGCCTCGCATTATTTTTGCCCAGCGTCGAGGTGAAATCAAAAAAATGCGCCTCGCTTTTCTGATTTATATAAAAGCGAGGATATATGAAACAAATAAAATTCTGTAGGGGTTTTATTTAAGTGAAAATATTTCCTCGCTTTTATATAAATCAGAAAAGCGAGGCGCATTTTTTGAGCACACAACTGAACAAAGCAATACCTGTTACGTATTGCTTATTTTGTTTTATAGAAAATGTTTATTACAACCCCAAACAGAGATAAATATCAAATATATTTTATTTTGTTTGCAATACATTTAAAAAAAATTTGATAGTAAATTATAACTTTGTATTAAATGCTAGTACGTGCGAAAAATTAGGGGGCGGGGTCAAAATTTTTTTTTTATTTTTCCCTTTCGATTGCTGAAGTTATTTAGTATACAGGGTATTTCTGGAGTAAATATTTCAGGGGGTGGTAGTCAGGGCCGGCAGACAGATTTGACGGGCCCTCCCCACCCCATCCTTAAAGTTTTTTTTTAGTATGTACCAGGTAAATAGGCTATTGTGGCCTTCATGCCAACAATATTTTAAACAGTTTTTGACAAAAATTTTTGAAACAGTTATACATAGCTTATAATATTTATATAAATAAAAAAGTTATTTAAAAATTTTTTCAAAATTTCCTAAACATAGGTTTACCAAAATTTATCCGGACTAACGACTACCGGGGGGGGGTCTGGGTGTATGGAAAATTTTTTGAAAATTAGACACTAAAATCTGCGTTTTAGATATCCTGAGACGTGAAAAATATTATCAAACTTGCTTTGAGCTTAAAGGGTTCCCTTAGGAAAGAAATTTCAAGAAAACTATTTTTTTTTTTATTGAAATTTCAAGAGCCCGGCCCCCCTCAGGATAAAATTTAAAAAATGATTTTTTTAAATTGAAATTTTAACCATGAAAATTATTTTTTATTATCATTAGTACTATAAGGTTGGAACGCAAAGGGCCCGGGCCCCGGGGATATAGCCCCCTGCCTGCGGCCCTGGTGGTAATATAAACGAATTGCAGTAAAAAATTCCTTATAACTTTCCAATTTTTAATGAGTCAAGATATACGGCTGTCAATGTTTCCTTTGAATTTTTGCCGATTGAAAGGCGAATTTCACAAATCAAAAGTCAACACATGAGACGATTTGATTATTTTCGGATAATGCATAGTGCAGCCCTCATCAAAGAACGTCGAAGAGCTACACGTGGTGTAATCAGGGAGGTGAAAAATGCTTGAAAAAAGTTGGTGGAATTTTTGAAAATCTACTTTGAATGACTTTGCTTTCAATGTGTTGGGATTAAATAGTAACAGCTGTATCCAAGGGCGGATACAAGGGGGGGGGGGGTAAAGGGGGTAATTACCCCCCCCCTCGATTTGAAAAGATACCTTTTTTTTTGCAAAAAAATTTATTTTTCACGTAAAATTTTAAAAATTAATACTTAAAAATTTGATTTGTATTTATATTCTGGCAAACAAGTACAGAATGCGCCTTTAAATTACTGAAATTAAGAAAAAATAGTGTGCTGTGCGACAAGTCACTCCAAATTACCCCCCCCCCCCCCGAGAAACACCTCTGGATCCGCCCTTGGCTGTATCTCTGGTTGTTATATGGAATTTTTTATTGCAATTCGTCTATAAACTACCACCTTTTTAAAATATTTACTATTCCTCCTGAAACACCCTGTATATTGTTAGTTTATTATACTATGTCGAAAGAAATCGGGAGGACGTTAGACATGCTGATTTCTTGGACCCGTCCAACAGTTTGACATTATTTCACTACAAATTTCCACATTTTTTAAAAATTTAAATGCATTATCTATCTTCAAAGAAAAGTCCAATGACAAATTTGAATATAGAAGTGCTTGTCCAAAACTAATAATGAGTATTATGATGTTAAAACAAATAAAAAAAAAAAAAAAAAACTACTGTTAAAAAATGAAGGAAAGAAAATTAGCGTTTGGGGATTCATTCACCTGTGGCAGGCTCGCTGAGCCCATCCTTGACCACCGGAGAGACTTCTTTGACGAGACGAGCCCGGGGCGTAATAGGGGGAAGGGAGTCGTCGATTACTTCATCTGGCGTACGACACAGGCACCCAAACAGGCACAAACACAGACAAGCGTGGGATTGATAAGGCACCCCGGACACATGGCATGGTTAGTTTCATTTGCCAGCAGAGAAAGAAGAAGAAAAAAAAAAAAACAAAGATCAACAGAAACGAAGAAAGAAAAGGGAAAAAAAAAACTCCCAAGAAAAATAAAAAATGGCATTCAAAAAGCATATGCATAACAATAAAATTTTTGGCGCTAGAATAATATTTATTGATTAAATGTATTATGTTGTTTTTTTGTTTTAAATATTTCTTAAAGAGTTATTGCGCCTCAAATTTAAAAGCAAACAAAAAAAACAAAAAAACAAATTGAGTTGAATTGAATGATACCTGGGTCTGGAGGGACTTGGTCAGGCGCTTCGCTTCCACTAGCGCAGCTCACGAATGTTATACGTCCTATGTCAAAATTATCATCGCCAGTGCTGCAAGAAGTATCTTCGTTCGTTTGATTTTCTTCTTGGCCTTTAACACATCATTTAAAACACGTTTTATTTCATTTAATAAGTTCATTTAAAAGGAAATAAATACACTGCGCCTCAAAAAATAAAATGTGAACACTTAATTTCTTCTTTATTAGACCAATCACAAAAGGTGTCCAGAAAAAACGCACTCAAGGAAAAAAATATTTTAAATCTTTGTTTGAAAAGTATTTTTTTTTAATCTAACAAATGACATTAAACCTTCTGAAATCGTCTCGTCTCGTTTTACGGTATACAACCTCGTTAAGGGGGCTCGGGAGCGAATGTGTTACGCATGTTTTTCCCGATATGATGGCGTAGTGTGTCATAAAAAGTATGCCCAAAAATTAAGTAAGGAAAATGGCATCGTAAACTCTGCTCAGGTTCTCACTATCTCTTTGAAAATTGATAGAACTATCACCAAACGCCCTCTCGGTCATAAATTTGATTTAGATAACGTGAAGATCTTGGCTATGGAAAACAACACTAATAAAAGATTAATTCTCGAAAAGTGTTACATTAGGGCGTTTGGTGATAGTTCTATCAATTTTCAAAAAGATAGTGAGAACCTGAGCAGAGTTTACGATGCCATTTTCCTCCAGTAATTGAGTGATGATCCACCGAAACGTCAAATTATGACGAATACCGAAAGGTCTGAAATTAATTTTTATTTAAAATTTGGATATGTTTATATTAAAAGATAAATGTTCCTTTATCTACTTTTATTATTTATATATAAAAAAATAATACTATACTTAATGTATATTAATAAATAAAATCCGAGGTCACTCCCGGTCAGAAAAATTTTTCAATATTAAATTATAAAATTCACTTGAAAGAATTTATTGACATATGATACTCACCAGTGTAACCATCGTAAAACATTTTTGACCCAAAATATACATCTGTACCATTCTTATGACGAAACAACAATGTATATGCATATAACACTGACTAACTCTGTGCAATTTTATTTCAATCGTAAGACCAAGATTTCTTTTATTTTACTTTTACAAAATATTTTAATAATTTTGTACAATCAATTTTTATATATACAATGTTAATGTTAAATGTATATTTCCCGTAAGGACTGAAGATGGTTCTTAAATAAAAGGAACCGAAACGTCTCCGGTGATTGAGTCTGCATACAGAGTCTATTTATTGGCTGCTCCTGCCCAAAATTATCCATCTATAATTATTTTATATTTTGTAGTATTATATAATTATATTTACTATTATTTAATATGTACCAACTTATGTATTTTATATGTATTTTTTTAGCCAAATCTCAATGTTTTTATAATCCTATAAAATTGATTGAAATCTCAGCTCCGCGGAACTATTAGTCTCTGCAATAATGCTGGGTGATTTCCCTATGCATTTTTTCATACTGAATCGATTGAGACCATCAGCAAGTCGATAGGATCATCCGTTAAAAAGATATTGAATTTTTTTCCGCTTTTTTTTGGCCATTTTGCTCCACCGTGCGGCGTCCAAACTTTTTGAGTGAACTTTTTACTTCACATTTGTTATATTTAAGTGCTGATCTTCATCAGCAAAATAAATACTCGTATATTCAAATAAACTCCCTCACCTTTATCACAAGAAGTTTGTTCAGTAGGAACAGGAATTTGTTCCATGAGATTGGGTGGTGGATCAGTTGCGGCTGTATAATCAGACTCACTAGCACCAGGAACGCTGGCAATGCAGAGTAAATGAGATTGGCACACGGGAAATGATTCTAAAATATCCGCAGGATTATTGGCATCGATCACAGTCACCTAAAATTAATTTATTATTACTAACTACACTAGTAGAGAGTGTTAAATTAAATATTTTCAAAATTTAATTACTTTGCTAGCTGAATGTGTACTCGTACATATCCATACAAGTGATGAAAGATTATGTTCTAATGATACAGATTCTTTGGCGAGACGTTCACCTTCCCGTAATTCTGCATCAAGTTGTTCCACTTCGGATGGCTAGAAAATAAATTTCAATTTGAATCTTATACTATTAAACGAGCAATGTATGCATATCAGTTCTTGAAAACGGCTATAACGATTTTTTTCAAATTTTAAATTATATAATATTTCCGGTACCAAAATGAAATTGTGCTACATCTTGATTTTGGGAAAATTCGGGTACTAGTACTTTACGGACGTACTTTTTTCCAATTTTCTCGAAATATGATTTAACGATTTCTTTCAAATTTTAAATATATATAATTTCCAGCTGGGGCGTATATAAGGGGGGTCCGCTCCCCCCGAAATGTTCCAAATCCATATGCATATATTAGGGATATACAGGCATCATCGGGGCTCGGCCCCCACCGAAATGTTTGATTGGGCCCGCAGTGCGAAAAAATATAGTTCCGCGAAAAAAAAAATTTTTTCCGCAGGGTGAAAAACTTTGGTTCCACAAAAGAAATTTTCCGCACGGCGGCAAAAATTTAGTTTGTTTAAAAAAAAATCCGCAGAAAAATTTTTGAGTTCAAGACCCCTCGAAAAAAATTTCTATATACACCCCCTGATTTCCAGTAAACAAAACAAATTGCGTTAGGGTTCGTTTTTTGAGAAACTTCAAGTATTAGTACTTTACTGATGTAATTTTTAAGTTTTTTTCCAATTTTCTCAAAAAATTAGGTGTTGGCTGTGTCTTCTACACCGCCGGTGGCTTTTAAACGTACCTAACAACGTCTTTTGCTTGACTTCAAACGATTTTCATTTTCAATTATATTATAAGGACATCACCTAAAAAATTGAATACTTTTGCGTATTATCCGTTTATTTGTAGATATTTCGATTCTAATGGTAGAGAATCATCCCCAGTACAATCAACAGATGTTTTGCAAATCGTTAACTCTTTCCATTCAATATGACAAAACAGCTGCGCATTCCATGAATGCAATTTTCATAATTGCATTAATTGCAACCCTCTCCTCCTCTCCTCCTTTATTAAAGGATATTGAGGAGAAAGGACCCCTTGGTGTGCCACTGGGGGAACGTGACGGACCAAAGGGAATTTTGTTAAAAATGTAAAAAATGTGCTTCGCTTACACTGTAGTTTTTTAGACTACAGTGGCTGAAATAAATTTAGAGTTTTTTGAGGGAGATCAAACAATTATTATAGTTATGCAACTCAGGTCGATTAGGAGAGTTATCGCTTCATGCCTGGCGGAGATGATCTTATGAAAATAAATTGAGATATCGTTTATTTAGAAAAATATGGGGATTGACTTCCCCGAGACTTTCTCGTATATTCTTTTGGAATTACGTCTAGGTGTGTGTGAACACGATTGCTTAAAAACCAAAGCAGCTAGATCGATGAAATTTGGTATATGCTCCTTACACTAAAATTGTAGATTTCTATCAACTTTTGGAGTAAATACGTCACTTGGAAGTAGTACTTTACTTAAAAAGTTTTTTCAAAAATTTTTAAGTAAAGTACTACTTTCAAGTGACGTATTTACTCCAAAAGTTGATAGAAATCTACAATTTTAGTGTAAGGAGCATATACCAAATTTCATCGATCTAGCTGCTTTGGTTATTAAGCAATCGTGTTCACACACACACACACACACACACACACACACACACACACACAGACATAATGCCAAAAATGTTTTTTTTGGACTCAGGGAGGTCTAAAACGTGGAGAAACATCAAAATCTCGAAGTCGAATTTTTTTACGATTACATAACTTTCTCTATACGAGAAAGTAAAAATGCTATTCAAAGAAAATATGTGACCAGGGTCCACGGCACAGCACTGAGGAAACCTGAAAGAAATTTGATTAAAGGGGAACACACAGAAAAACTGAACTGTTTGGGTTGAGAGGAAAATGAATTTAATTAACGAAAGTTTCGCCTCTTCTCTGATTTCATTTAATATAACAAATTAGCTTCAGGAAAATCATAGATTATATTTTTTTTTACAAGACAATGATTATTTTTTTTATTATTTATATATTTTAATTGTTTAATAATATTTAAGAAAATATTCAGATCGATCTTTAAAAAAATATTGATGAATTATTTAAATAAGGTAGGCGCCATACCTGTACACTGCACACAATATATCACAGGGAGGAGATTTCGGGGACCGGAGTCGCCACAGCATCCCTGATGATACGGAGAAGAATCGAGCGCAGGCGGTAACAGATTTCAGGCGTCTCCTCGCAGGATCTCCAGAAGTTGCCGGCTCGATAGAGAGAGCTCAGGCAAAAATCTCACTAGTTCGTCATTCAGTGAGCATGGATTCAACATCACCATGGACCAGCCGAATGGTATTGATAAGGTCCAGGTGTAATAAAAGAAGTCGATATTGTTTTGGGGAGCACTATGTGCTCACCTCAGTGGTTCAATGCGAATTCCCTTAGAGCCTAGCCGTGTGTTGGCTTCCAGAGCTCATGTCCAATTAATTAATAATTTAAATTATTTATTTATTTCAATAAAAATAAAATTATTATTTTCAATAATCACAATTCAATTATTTCTCTTTATATAAAAACATTTCAATTAGAATTTTTTTTTAATTTAATTATTAATAAAAATATTTAATACATTTATAAAAAAATCATTAAGAAGCGAATCTTTCTTCTTTCATTAAATAAAAAGGGGAGAAATCATTTATTCCCTTATATAATAATTCATGATTTGCAAAACATCTGTTGATTGTACTGAAGATGATTCTATACCATTAGAATCGAAATATCTACAAATAAACGGATAATACGCAAAAGTATTCATTTTTTGGCCGATTTCCTTATAATATAATTGATCATCCTTACGGCCATCTACAAACAATCTGCTTCGATTTTTTACTTTCACTTATCTATATTGAAATATATATAGGGAAAGTATTGTTTGTTTTTGCTAGTACTTTGTTCCCATTAACAAACATGTTCTTACATTTCCATAGTAACAATATATGACAGGTGTGACCAAACTTTCGTTCATTAAGGGCGAATTTTGCTTAAAAAATGAGATTTTGTGAAAAAAATAATTGATTTTGGAGTTAATTACTCGGGATTTTTTAAAGTGAAACTTTTATTATATCACTACGAATTTTTTGGTTCTTCTATCAGCATGTCGCTTTGTAACGAGGTGACGTAAAAAGCCATGACGCTACAAGCCGTGACGTCACAATCCGTGACGACAAAAATAAGAAAGTTGAAATTTAATATATATAATGAATTATAAAAAAATAATTGTGAGATTTAATAATTCAATTTTTAAATTGATAAAATATAATTTTTAAAATAATTTAAAATATTCAAATCTTCAATCTATATATACTGCATATATATAATGCAGGGGGGGCGAAGCCCTCCCGGCTAGCCGCGCCGCCCGCCGAAGGCTAATTACTAAATAAATATTGTTCACAGTTTTTAACATGCGTCTATTGATTTCCTATTTTACAATTATTAAATTAAGATTAAAAACGCGATTTTAATAACCTTAATTGAATAATTTTTTGAAAATTTTCAGTTAAACGCCTACGATCCGAAAAAAGTTTCACTTGCATCGTGGTTTCATAAAATCACACAATGATTTTTATTTATTCTATTAGAGGTTTTTCTTTCTGCACTAAATGACATCCCATTTAGTCTGATCTGGTTAGTCGTTCGGAATCTACAGGGGTTTAAACTTTCAAATTAGAATTTACCGCAGCGCGGTAAAATAAATGGTGAAATTTTTAGCATTAAGAATCATTCTTTCTAACCGTATATTCATCATAAAACGGAGGAGTTATTCAAGTCGCTTAACCTTTTAGTGCCTGCCGCCCTCCCCGGCCACTATCTGAACATGCACGTTGCCACGTCAAAAAAAAAAATAAATAAAGCTCCAGTTAGGTCAACCCGAAAGCTCTTACTTAACGAATTAACTTAATTAGAGAATCCAATAAAAGAGATGATGTACTTTTTCAGTAAAATCATCTCTATCACAATTAATAAAATCTCACCTCTGCCTCTTTATTCGAATTAGAATCAGATGCCAATGAAATTGGTTCTTCAGTTCCTGTAGACGTAGATGATGGCGAAGTATAAAAAACACTTGCTCCTACAACGCTCCCTCCATCTCTGTGTTCGGCCACCCGAAAGGTTAACACCAGCTGCGCACCATAGCTGAGAGTTCAATACGAAAGCCAACAGGGCCAAGTTAGACAAATAAAATATATATATATTTTTTTTTAAACAGCATTTTAATTAAATATTTACCTTCATTCCTGGCTCTTTTTCTGCTAATGGACGACAATAGATAGGTACAGGTACTGGGATTCGACCACTATTGCTTGAAGTGCTTGAGGCCATAGACGATGATGGAATAGGTTGCGTTGAACCTTGACTATTATTTGAACCGGGCTTGGCTGGAAGTGACCAGCCATACGCCTGCAATCGGCCATCGTCTTTACGCACATGAGCCCGAACTTGTCTATATTGTTCCTTTCTTTCACTAGCTCTTCGAGCAGCCAATTTTTCTGATGATCTAAAATATTTCAATTGTGTATACCATAGCGTCAAAATGGTATATCTCAGTTAGATCCGTAGTTCAATCACGAGTCGTTGTTTATTGATTTCTCATCGTGTTCACTTTTCGATTATATAATTACAATTTTCTTGTATTTCCTTGTAATATATTTTAAAATATAATTGTTAGATATCTTACTATTTTTTTAATTTTGTTAACTCTTGTGTAAATTATCTATCCATTACAATAAAATTGTTTAACTGATCGTAGGTTCTGATGAAGAGTGCGATCGGCATTCGAAACGTCGACAAAAAATTTATTTTATTTTTCACCTTGGCTGCCCTTATGCCACATTCTCATATCATAATATCCAGCCATCAAGAAACAACTAGTTTATAATAAACGTTTTTCCAAAATTAATTTCTTCAACTCTTATTGTCTGCACGATAGTTCTGAGGATGATCCCGTCCGGGATCGAAACGTCAACATGATGAGAAATCAATAAACAACGAAATACAAATTAGCTGTCTATCTTATCTTATCCTCTATCTCAGCGTTTCCCAAAGTGCCGGTCGCGTTTTGCAAAAATTGTAAAAACAAAAATAAATTTGCAAATTTATGTAAAAAAAAAAATAACTTGATTTTTTTTATGAAAAAATAAAATTTGTTTTGTAAATGAATGTTATTCTTTTTCATAAGATGGGTTGTGAAAAATTTTAAAATCTCGATCAAAGTTTGGGAAACGCTGATCTATAAACTCAATTTGTTTCATCAAAGAATGGAAAAAATAAATTCATCGCTTCTTTGTTAAATCGAAAACCAAGTCCATTCCAGTGGCGGATCCAGAGGTGTTTCTCGGGGGGGGGTAATCTGGAGTGACTGGTCGCACAGCACACCTTTTTTTCTTAATTTCGGTAATTTAAAGACGCATTCTGTACTTGTTTGCCAGAATATAAAAATATAAATCAAATTTTTAAGTATTAATTTTTAAAATTTTACATTAAAATTTCGAAAAAAAGTATTTTTTTTAAATCTCAGGGGGGGGCGGGTAATTACCCCCTTTACCTCCCCCTTGGTCCATTCTTGTATGAAACAGAGAGAGGAAAGTTTGAATGGATTTAAAGCGGTTCCTAGAGGAAGGCTACCAACAACCAGTTGGGAACCGCTAGATTAGAGGAAGCAAAAGAAAAAAAAGAAAAAAAATGTTTGTTTAAAATATATAATTTTAACATATTATATAATAAAATAAAATTAGAATACACAAGACTAGATGATTTTCCTGAGGAGTTTACTCTGCTTAAGGGCTAGAAGTAGAATTCCTCCTGCGGGGGTTTGGGTCAAGACTCTCTTGTAATGGGATTCTTTCTTGAAGGGTTTCATCTTCTCTCTCCACGTTCAATGCCCCAAGGGGGGGGTCTCTTACTGAGAGGGTTAAATGAAAAAAGGGAGTTTACACGTACTCCTTTTGGAGCTAATATAATTCAAAAATTTTCTAAATTTCATGAGTGTTTTTGGATATAGATACTAAATTGACAATGGAGTTCTTCAGCCAGGATGAAAAAATAAAAACTTGTTTCTTCCCAAAATAATGACGTCGAAAAGGAAAAAACAAAAATTGTTTGTTCCCTCACCTCTAGCAAACAAGAATTCGAACTACGCGACTAATAATATCTATTTATCGTAAAATAAAAACAGGATTGAACATAGAAGTTTAGGATTTGAGGGAAATAGACTTTGTTTTATTTAAATATCTCATACAAAATTAATATTAGGATGATTATTATTATTATTATTATGAAGAATTTATTATTATTTGAAATTCCTATCGGGATCCCCGTTTATTTACCCGAGGTG
Source organism: Euborellia annulipes (assembly GCA_023213315.1). Lineage (NCBI taxonomy): Eukaryota > Metazoa > Arthropoda > Insecta > Dermaptera > Anisolabididae > Euborellia > Euborellia annulipes. Next base: position 2,445 of record JAKCPI010015148.1, on the reverse strand, counting down.
CTTTCGTGTACGAAGACACACCCTCAAACCCAACCGGCCTCTGGCCGTAGCCATATACCGGCAACCCCGTGAAGTTACATCATTTCCTATCTCTAACTCCATCTCCTGCGTTCGTCTCTAGCTAGTGAACTAATCCTTATTTCTGGTTCCAACCGGCTCCTTTTATTCAACCTCTTCTATGCTAGGGAGAATGTCCTAGTTGAGGAGGGACTCCCTCAGCACCGGCATGTAGCCTACTCCTTTCCAAGAATGCATCACTGAGAGGGAACCTTCTTTACGTCCCTTCCACAGGACGGGATGTCACAGCAACTCCCTCTCCTCGTAGAGTTGCCGGGGTTATGGTGGTGAGATCAATATTCCAATCCAGTGCCTGCTTGAGGATTTGTTTACATTAAATAAATATTTTTATTTAATGAAAAATCCCGCACGCCCAGGGTTTGAACAGGGATCTTCTTTGTAGAGGCTGACACCCTAGCCCACTACACCAGCGAGCCCCCCAATATTAGGATGATGTGATGAGAAAAGTAACCAGAAAGAAAGCCTCTATTGAATAAACAGATTCCTTTAACAAAACTTCTTCTTCTGTCCTCGTCATTATTAATCCCGTAGTGCGGGATCGGCGGACTTTACTCTCCCCCTCCATTCTCTTCTATCCAATGCTGTTGTCTCCGACAGGCCAAGCTCGGTCATGTCTCTCTCTTGACCCGATGAAGCCAAGTCATCCTAGGTGCTCCTTTGCGTTGTCGTCCGAGAAGCCCCATATCGTACGCCGTCCTCGCCACGCCACTGCTCTCTTGGCGTACGACATGTCCAAACCAGCTTAGATCCTCAATTGTCTCAGAGTCTTTTGGAAATAGAGTTGTTACGTGGACATAATTGGTTATGTGTAATTATAATTTAAATATATAAAAAATTATTCGGTATGATGTTGCAGAGAAATTTCGAAATGTAAAACAAATTGAGGATGGCGTAATAAATTTAGCCGAAACGTTTTGTTAAAGGAGTCTGTTTATTCAACAGAGGCTTGCTCTCCTCATCAGCATCGGCAATTCTTCACATCCACATTCTCATCAATTGATTTGTAAAACATTCATCTGTCTTTTTGTAATAAATAGACTACCTACCTTGGGACTCAAAAATTCAGGAATTTTACCCATTGGAAAATTAAAGGCAATTAATTATAATTTTTTTTCTTTGACTAACCCTCATAAGAATATATACATAGATAGATCTTTATTAAAATAAAAAATAAAGTGTGAGGGTGTATTTATTTCTTAGGGCCGGTTGTTTCAGTTCTAATTAAATAGCAATCCCTCAGACAAGCTAGTTGACTATGATTTTCGGGTCTTTTCACATCTAGTTAAGCTAATCGTATGATTAAATAAGAGCCTAAGTCGTAGTTAACGCCTAATTAAGGAGTGAAATTAGAAACACAAGCTTGGTTTATTTTTTATATTTTTGTTAAAAAATTAATTAGCTTTAATTAATTATTTTAATTTTTATAAATGATGCCTTTATTTAGTTGCTAACTTTACAAAACTTTGCTTATATACATCAGATAACTAATTATATGTGAAAAAACTCATTTTTTTTAACCTCGAAGGTTAAGGTTTACTATATCGATCTGTCGGATAAGTTTGCTAGTTGACTAGAAGTGAAGGAACTGGTTCTTAATATGACAGAAAAGTCTGAAAAATATGATTAGGGAAAGCCGAGGGTCTACCGTAGGCGGGCGGCCCTCAGCTAACAAGAGGGTGAGGGCCCCTGGCTAGGCGCGCGGTCTGCCGAAGGTGGTCATTCAACGAGGGGGTGGGTAATCTAAAAAATCATTCAGGGGTTGTATTTTTCATTAACAGGTACAATATAAATAATTACAATCCATTTTAACAAAAAAATAAATACTCTCTTAAAAAAAAAAAGAGGAAAAAATTATTTATAAATAGGAAGTAATTTTGGTATAAAAGGTTAAGTCTCTTTAAATTTAAGATAATATCTTTTCCCTTAATTTGTCACTTTCTAGGGGGATATCTCCATAGAAAATCTCCTGAGGATATTCGATCAATCTGAAAAATCAATTTAGAAAATACAATTTATTTATGTAGAGGGAGTCAACAGATTTCTGGATCTCTATCATCTCTAAATACAAAAGGATTATTTTTTTTTTTATTTAATAAATAAATTTGTAACGAATAAAAAAAAAAGGAAACTTACATTTCCCCATCGATATAATCGGCTACGGGCCTTTTCCTATCTGTGAGAGTTCTTTTCCTCATTGATCCAAGCGCTCCAGGTGACACTTGATGCGTTGGAGCATTATATTGGACATAGACCATCGATTTTCTTGCGAGTCGATCTCCACTACCACCAGAGGATGACTTTGTACTTATGAGAGTACTGAAACTGAATAATTCATTTATTTTTTAATAAATTTAATGAGAATCAATC
>JAKCPI010015147.1:0-10989 GCA_023213315.1 Euborellia annulipes | reverse complement strand
AATAGTAAGGGGGAGGGGATTGATTCTCATTTAATTTATTAAAAATAAATGAATTATTCAGTTTCAGTAATCTCATAAGTACAAAGTCATCCTCAGGCGGTAGTGGCGATCGACTCGCAAGAAAATCGATGGTCTATGTCCAATATAATGCTCCAACGCATCAAGTGTCACCTGGAGCGCTTGGATCAATGAGGAAAAGGAACCTCTCACCAGATAGGAAAAGGCCCGTAGCCGATTATATCGATGGGGAAATGTAAGTTTTCTTTTTTTTTTATTCGTTACAAATTTATTTATTAAATAAAAAAAATAATCCTTTTGTATTTAGAGATGATAGAGATCCAGAAATCTGTTGACTCCTCTACATAAATAAATTGTATTTTCTAAATTGATTTTTCAGATTGATCGAATATCCTCAGGAGATTTTCTATGGAGATATCCCCCTAGAAAGTGACAAATTAAGGGAAAAGATATTATCTTAAATTTAAAGAGACTTAACCTTTTATACCAAAAATTACTTCCTATTTATAAATAATTTTTTTCCTCTTTTTTTTTTTTAAGAGAGTATTTATTTTTTTGTTAAAATGATTGTAATTATTTATATTGTACCTGTTAATGAAAAATAAACCCCCTGAATGATTTTAGATTACCCACCCCCTCGTTGAATGACCACCTTCGGCAGACCGCGCGCCTAGCCAGGGGCCCTCACCCTCTTGTTAGCTAGGGCCCGCCCGCCTACGATGGACCCTCGGCTTTCCCCAATCATATTTTCAGACTTTTCTGTCATATTAAGAACCAGTTCCTTCACTTCTAGTCAACTAGCAAACTTATCCGACAGATCGATATAGTAAACCTTAACCTTCGAGTTAAAAAAAATGAGTTTTTTCACATATAATTAGTTATCTGAAGTATATAAGCAAAGTTTTGTAAAGTTAGCAACTAAATAAAGGCATCATTTATAAAAAATTAAAATAATTAATTAAACAATAGAAGGGGGAGCGGGCAGCCAGGAAGTAAGCCTCTACGAAATGAAACTCAAGAGTAGTGGAGACAGTTTCGGCTATAATCCGCTATAGTCTCCACTACTCTTGCGTTTCATTTCGTAGAGGCTTACTTCCTGGCTACCCGCTCCCTCTTCTATGTTGATATACAACAGCCACTTCACTTATTGTCATAATTAATTAGAGCTAATAATTTTTTAACAAAAATATAAAAAATAAACCAAGCTTGTGTTTCTAATTTCACTCCTTAATTAGGCGTTAACTACGACTTGGGCTCTTATTTAATCATACGATTAGCTTAACTAGATGTGGAAAGACCCGAAAATCATAGTCAACTAGCTTGTCTGGGGATTGCTATTTAATTAGAACTGAAACAACCGGCCCTAAGAAATAAATACACCCTCACACTTTATTTTTATTTTAATAAAGATCTATCTATGTATATATTCTTATGAGGGTTAGTCAAGAAAAAAAATTATAAATTAATTGCCTTTAATTTTCCAATGGGTAAAATTCTGAATTTTTGAGTCCCAAGGTAGGTAGTCTATTTATTACAAAAAGACAGATGAATGTTTTACAAATCAATTGATGAGAATGTGGCTGTGAAGAATTGCCGATGCTGATGAGGAGAGCAAGCCTCTGTTGAATAAACAGACTCCTTTAACAAAACGTTTCGGCTAAATTCATTAAGCCATCCTCAATTTGTTTTACATTTCGAAATTTCTCAACAACATCATACCGAATAATTTTTATATATTTAAATTATAGTTACACATAACCAATTATGTCCACGTAACAACTCTATTTCCAAAAGACTCTGAGACAATTAAGGATCTAAGCTGGTTTGGACATAAGTCGTACGCCAAGAGAGCAGTGGCGTGGCGAGGACGGCGTACGATACTGGGGCTCCTCGGACGACAACACAAAAGGAGCACCTAGAGGATGAGCTTGGCTTCATCGAAGGTCAAGAGAGACATGACCGAGCTTGGCCTGTCGGAGACAACAGCATTGGATAGAAGAGAATGGAGGGGAGAGTAAGGTCCGCCGATCCCGCACTGCGGGATTAATAATGACGAGGACAGAAGAAGAAGTTTTGTTAAAAGGGAGTCCTGTTTATTCAATAGAGGCTTTCTTTCTGGTTAATTTTCTCATCACGTCATCTAATATTGGGGGCTCGCTGGTGTAGTGAGCTAGGGTGTCGGCTTCTGCAAAGAAGATCCCTGTTCAAATCCTTGGCGTGCGGGATTTTTCATTAAATAAAAATATTTATTTAATGTAAACAAATCCCTCAAGCAAGCCCTGGATTGGAATACAGGATCTTACCACAATGCCCCCAGGCAACTCTACCAGGAGAGGGAGTTGCTGTGACATCCCGTCACTGTGGAAGGGACGTAAAGAAGGTTCCCTCTCAGTGATGCATTCTTCGAAAGGGAGTAGGCTACACGCCGGTGCTGAGGGAGTCCCTCCTCAAACTAGGACATCCTCCATAGCATAGAAGAGGTTGAATAAAAGGAGCCGTTGCCAGAAATAAGGATTAGTTCACTAGCTAAGACGAAAGCAGGAGGAGGGAGTTAGAGATAGGATATGATGTAACTTCACGGGGTTGCCGGTAGATGGCTACGGCCAGAGGCCGGTTGGGTTTAGTGTGTGTCTTCGTACACGTAAGCACCTCGGGGAAATAAACGGGGATCCCGATAGGAATTTCAAATAATAATAATAATAATAATCATCCTAATATTAATTTTGTATGAGATATTTAAATAAAACAAAGTCTATTTCCCTCAAATCCTAAGCTTCTATCTTCAATCCTGTTTTTATTTTACGATAAATAGATATTATTAGTCGCGTAGTTCGAATTCTTGTTTGCTAGAGGTGAGGGAACAAACAATTTTTGGTTTTTCCTTTTCGACGTCATTATTTTGGGAAGAAACAAGTTTTTATTTTTTCATCCTGGCTGAAGAACTCCATTGTCAATTTAGTATCTATATCCAACAACACTCATGAAATTTAGAAAATTTTTGAATTATATTAGCTCCAAAAGGAGTACGTGTAAACTCCCTTTTTTTCGTTCAATCCTCTCAGTAAGAGACCCCCCCCCTTGGGGCATTGAACGTGGAGAGAGAAGATGAAACCCTTCAAGAAAGAATCCCATTTCGAGAGAGTCTTGACCCAAACCCCGCAGGTGGAATTCTACTTCTAGCTGATTGTTTAAAATGTTAAGCAGAGTAAACTCCTCAGGAAAATCATCTAGTCTTTGTGTATTCTAATTTTATTTTATTATATAATATGTTAAAATTATATATTTTAAACAAACATTTTTTTTTTTTTTTTTTCTTTTTGCTTCCTCTACTCTAGCGGTTCCCAACTGGTTGTTGGTAGCTTGAGAAGATTTCCTCTAGGAACCGCTTTAAATCCATTCAAACTTTCCTCTCTCTGTTTCATACAAGAATGGACCAAGGGGGAGGTAAAGGGGTAATTACCCGCCCCCCCTGGGATTTGAAAAAAATACTTTTTTTCGAAATTTTAATGTAAAATTTTAAAAATTAATACTTAAAAATTTGATTTATATTTATATTCTGGCAAACAAGTACAGAATGCGTCTTTAAATTACCGAAATTAAGAAAAAAAATGTGTGCTGTGCGACCAGTCACTCCAGATTACCCCCCCCCGAGAAACACCTCTGGATCCGCCACTGGAATGGACTTGGTTTTCGATTTAACAAAGAAGCGATGAATTTATTTTTTCCATTCTTTGATGAAACAAATGAGTTTATAGATCAGCGTTTCCCAAACTTTGATCGAGATTTTAAAATTTTTCACAACCCATCTTATGAAAAAGAAAAACATTCATTTACAAAACAAATTTTATTTTTTCATAAAAAAAATCAAGTTATTTGTTTCTACATAAATTTGCAAATTTATTTTTGTTTTTACAATTTTCTCCTGGACTCGCGACCGGCACTTTGGGAAACGCTGAGATAGAGGATAAGATAAGATAGACAGCTAATTTGTATTTCGTTGTTTATTGATTTCTCATCATGTTGACGTTTCGATCCCGGACGGGATCATCCTCAGAACTATCGTGCAGACAATAAGAGTTGAAGAAATTAATTTTGGAAAAACGTTTATTATAAACTAGTTGTTTCTTGATGGCTGGATATTATGATATGAGGATGTGGCACAAGGGCAGCCAAGGTGAAAAATAAAATAAATTTTTTGTCGACGTTTCGAGTGCCGATCGCACTCTTCATCAAGACCTACGATCAGTCAAACAATTTTATTGTAATGGATAGATAATTTACACAAGAGTTAACAAAATTAAAAAATAGTAAGATATCTAACAATTATATTTTAAAATATATTACAAGGAAATACAAGAAAATTGTAATTATATAATCGAAAAGTGAACACGATGAGAAATCAATAAACAACGACTCCTGATTGAACTACGGATCTAACTGAGATATACCATTTTGACGCTATGGTATACACAATTGAAATATTTTAGATCATCAGAAAAATTGGCTGCTCGAAGAGCTAGTGAAAGAAAGGAACAATATAGACAAGTTCGGGCTCATGTGCGTAAAGACGATGGCCGATTGCAGGCGTATGGCTGGTCACTTCCAGCCAAGCCCGGTTCAAATAATAGTCAAGGTTCAACGCAACCTATTCCATCATCGTCTATGGCCTCAAGCACTTCAAGCAATAGTGGTCGAATCCCAGTACCTGTACCTATCTATTGTCGTCCATTAGCAGAAAAAGAGCCAGGAATGAAGGTAAATATTTAATTAAAATGCTGTTTAAAAAAAAAATATATATATATATATTTTATTTGTCTAACTTGGCCCTGTTGGCTTTCGTATTGAACTCTCAGCTATGGTGCGCAGCTGGTGTTAACCTTTCGGGTGGCCGAACACGAGATGGAGGGAGCGTTGTAGGAGCAAGTGTTTTTTATACTTCGCCATCATCTACGTCTACAGGAACTGAAGAACCAATTTCATTGGCATCTGATTCTAATTCGAATAAAAGAGGCAGAGGTGAGATTTTATTAATTGCGATTGAGATGATTTTACTGAAAAAGTACATCATCTCTTTTACTGGATTCTCTGATGTTAAGGGGGTTCAGGAGCGACGTCTAAACAGTACTTTAAAAAAAAACTAGACTATTATAAGGAATTTTTCAATGCGTTATTTTTATTTAAATTAATTAAATTCTTAAGAGATTATTGGGACATCGAGGTATAATTTTTTTAATGACTTATTAAAAAATTATCGTAATTAATTTTTTTGTTATCAAAAAAATACAAAAAAAAAAACAATCTGTCCCAATAATCTTTAATTTTTTTTAAATTTAAAAATGAATTTGTTGTTATTATTAATCACATATTAATTAAGCTTAGATGATTTATTTAAAAATCAAATGTCAAATTAGTTTAGCATTCTTGCAATAGATGGCAGGCTAGTCTAACAGCTGATCCCCCTAATAGCCTATATTTATATATTTTTATGCTTTTATAACAGATACATAATATGTAATAACATTTACAAAGTATTTATTGTTAAAAGATCAATGAAAATCAACAAAATGCATTAAATATTATTAGCTACCATTCTGACATCTCTTGGCAAATTTTTGAATTACTTTGGGCATACTTTTTATGATACACTACGCCATCTTATCGGAAAAAACATGGGTAACACCTTCGCTCCTGTTCCGCCTTAAGAGCTTTTTTAAAATAAAAATTTCTGGTTGACCGACCCGGAGCTGGTTTTTTATTTATTTAAAAAGTTTTTCAAAGACGACCCCTAAAGCAATTTGTTTTGTTTACCAGAAATAATACCCCCTCTGTCGCATAATACTTGATAGTTTTTTGCATTTTTCTTGCCCGATATTACTTGAAATGTTTTTTTTTTAAATTAATTTTTAGACAAAAAAGTTGATTTAATAATAGTTTATTTTTCAAAAATGACAGTTTTATTAAAGTCCGTGGCATCATTTGGGGGGGGGGGGGCAGAAGGGAGCTTGTCCCCCCCAAGTGCTCTGATTTTTATAAAATTTTATATTATTCTAAATAAAATATATCTACGAGTATATAAACTGTACAATATTAAACTATTAATTAAATTAAATATCTTTTGGCCAAATTTGAGTACTTATTTGTAAGTAAGAAAAAAAAAATGTTTGCTCCCACCCCCAAGGAAAAGTTGAAATGACGTCACTGACTAAAGTACATCAATAAAAATAGGACCTTACCACAATAGCCCCAGGCAAGTCCACGAAAAGAGGGAGTTGCTGTGACCAAAAAGGTGAACAGGGGGGAGTTTGTCTCTCCCCCAAGGGCTCTGATGATGAGTGTAAATAGAGAATTTGCCTAAGGGGGGGGGAGGGGGGCATGGGACCAGCTATCCTCCGGTGGGTCTGGAAAGCCCTATATTTTAGCACTTTTTCTTGGAACAAGAAGCTTTCTGGGGGAGGGAGGGGGGCACGAGCCTTATTTCTATGGTAAATGATGTTTTTTTATAAAGAATTATTATTAATGAAACTCATAAGAAAAAATATTTTTGTAATAAGCCGCGGCTACGAAACGAAAACTATCAAGTATTATGGGACAGAGCGAATATATATTTAAATAATATTGAGATGATGGCTGATACGAGTAGAATGACGCCCATCTGTATTTTATTAACTATCGATTGTTCTGAGGAAGGGCGTGATTTGCGTCCGAAACGTCAGCAATCAAATTAAAATTAGATAAAGATTGATTGATTTCTTTCCTGGCTGCCATCCTATTCGTATCTGTATATATTTAAAATTTGAAAAAAATCGTTAGAGCCGTTTTCGAGAACTGTTGTGCTTACAAATAAACATACATTGCTCGTTTAATAGTATAAGATAAGATTCAAAATGAAATTTATTTTCTAGCCATCCGAAGTGGAACAACTTGATGCAGAATTACGGGAAGGTGAACGTCTCGCCAAAGAATCTGTATCTCTAGAACATAATCTTTCATCACTTGTATGGATATGTACAAGTACACATTCAGCTAGCAAAGTAATTAAATTTTGAAAATATTTAATTTAACACTCTCTAGTAGTTATTAATTAATAATAAATTAATTTTAGGTGACTGTGATCGATGCTAATAATCCTGCGGATATTTTAGAATCATTTCCCGTGTGCCAATCTCATTTACTCTGCATTGCCAGCGTTCCTGGTGCTAGTGAGTCTGATTATGCAGCCGCAACTGATCCACCACCCAATCTTATGGAACAAATTCCTGTTCCTACTGAACAAACTTCTTGTGATAAAGGTGAGGGAGTTTATTTGAATATACGAGTATTTATTTTGCTGATGAAGATCAGCACTTAAATATAACAAATGTGAAGTAAAAAGTAGGTGCATATTAAATAATAGTAAAATTATTAGGTATTACAAAATATAAAATAATTATGATAACAGTTGTTGAGAAAGGTAGATTTATAGCTGGATAAATTTATTGAGAAAACAGGGTGAATAAAGAAGAGCAGCTAGTATTTGTTTCATTTATTTAAGGGCCATTAAGCTGACGTTTCGGTCTCGGTCAAGACCATCCTCAGAGCTTATGGGCTGTTAATATGAGATAAATTGTAAAAAGCTCAATTATATAATTCATAACCCTTAAGTTATAGCAAGGTATATAAATACTGTAGATATAAATTAATATACATAGGGTTGTACAATTGAGGTATTATTATATAAGGGTTATGAATTATATAATTGAGCTTTTTACAATTTATCTCATATTAACAGTCCATAAGCTCTAAGGATGGTCTAGACCAGGGGTGGGCAAAAGCCGGCCCGCGGGCCGGATCCGGCCCTTTTGCTTACTTTATCCGGCCCGTTGAAAAATCCCTTTTATGCGATTTTGTTGAAATCAACAGTATTAGTGTGCGTAGAGTGCATATAAATAATGAAATACAGTATATAAATAATAGAGAGTATTATAATTTCGAACAGCCGTAACCATATCCCTGCCCTCGGGGCATGGCGTAGAGGTTAGCGTGCTAACCTCGTATACCAAACGTCGCGGGTTCGGACCCCAGGCAGTCCGATGATTTTATTTAAGCCAATTGGATACCAAATGGCTTAAATAAGAATGCCTGGACCCCTATATGTATATTTATCAATAACGGTTATCGTCTAAAGTCTTATATGGCCTGAGCTGCCGAAAAGACAGTGTGAATGTGTGTGTGAGTGTGAGTGTGAATGAGAAAAAGTGTGAATGTTTTTTTATAAAAAAAAAAAAAAAAAAAACCATATCCCTACTTTTATGTATGCAAGCATACTAGGTCTGTTCGATTATAATCTTTCATTTTTCTTTAAAAATTACGGGACATACTCGTATTTTAGTGGGCACAAATTGTTCGCATGTACACCCAAGTAAGACAATTTATTATTACTATTATCTATTATAATAGACCAGGCTTGGTCCATTGGTGACTTTCCAAGGCTCAATTTAATTATATAATACCATTGGGCCAAGCTTCGGACCAGGCTTGGTCTATTCGTCTTCCCAAGGATCGGTTTAATAATATAATACCATTGGGCCAAGCCTCGGACCAGGCTTGGCCCAATGGCCACTACTCAAGGCTTGGCAAATGACAACTAATGACAACTGGCCCAAGGTTCGGCCAATTGTCAGCATTGGAAATTCCTACCAGGGTATTAACTGTCAAATTTCTTTGTCCAAATGCTTTAAAATGATACGTATAGTGTTTTTGCCAAAAAAATTTCTTGGGCAGGGAAAAAACTCCACCCAAAACATTCGGGTGTGGAAAGCGTACGCGTTATAGACCTCCGGCCCGGGAGACATTTTGAAAATTTCATTTTGGCCCGCGCTTAAAAGTATTTGCCCACCCCTGGTCTAGACCGAGCCCGCAACGTCAGCTTAATGGGCCTTAAATAAATGAAACAAATACTAGCTGCTCTTCTTTATTCACCCTGTTTTCTCAATTATGATAACAGTTAATATTAAATTAATAAATCTGAAGCCTCTGCACTTAGCGAAAAATATTTTTTTTTTTGTTCGCGTCGCAAGCTAGAAATAAATGGGTCAGATGTTTCTAATATCCTGTGGAATACATCTTCATTCGTGGATATGAATTTTTTGTAGCGTGGTTCAGCCTGAAGTCTTGACAATAACGTCCTAATAGGCAGGAATAGGCAGGAAAATATTCTTTGATATATCATGGATGCAAACTTAAAGCAGTTCAGTAATCTCGCTTCAAATTTGCTCTTCATTGTGATAAGGTTTCGGCTATTTATTGGTTTCTTATGTGACGGCCACTGTAATAAAATGATGCTTCAATATTATGCACATATTACTTTTCAATCAAATATGCTGCAGCGGGCTGAAAGTTAAGTTGAAAACAAAATTCAATAATTTTACACCAAGTAAATTACAGAAAATTTTTTCCATTGAAGAAGCGAATAGGTTTTAATTCTTTGACTACTCAAGGATAAAAAAAAACAATAACATTTAACTCCAGAAAGAGATTTTTTATTTATTTCCGCGTTTGCTCCACTGTGCGCCGCTCATCGACTTCTTTCTGATTCAAATCACTTGCTTAAATCTCAATACCTAAGGACATATCCGGTCTCCTCCCCTTGACATTTTTCAAATATAAAAAAACTCTCGATTTTCTGTAAATGTTCAGGCGCTCCGGGTAAACTTTGCTCACCCGTATGAACGTTTACAGAGAATCGAGAGTATTTTTTGGCTGCATATAGAGAATATAAGCATTTCTTTGAAATAAAACCTTTGTGAAATTTGTCTTGGAGAGAGTCCCTTGGAGCTCATATATAAACGGAAATATTTATATTTTTGTCCCTGGAAAAAATATACCCATCAGGGGCGCATATAGAAATTTTTTTTCGGGGAGGGGGGAGTCCCAATAATTTTTAATTTTTTTTAAATTTAAAAATGAATTTATTGTTATTATTAATTACATATTAATTAAAAAATTTTTAAAATAAGCTTAGATGATTTATTTAAAAAAATCAACTGTCAAATTAGTTCAGCATTCTTGCAATAGATGGCAGGCTAGTCTAACAGCTGATCCCCTAATAGCAAATTTCTGGCCTATATTTATATATTTGTATGCTTAAAAGATACATAATATATAATAACATTTATAAAGCATTTATTGTTAAAAGATCAATGAAAATCAACCAAACGCATTAAATATTATTAGCTACCATTCTGACATCTCTGGGCAAATTTTTGAATTACTTAATTTTTGGGCATACTTTTTATGACACAATCGGGAAAAAACATGCGTAACCACTTCGCTCCCGAGCCCCCTTAACGAGGTTGTATACCGTAAAACGAGACGAGACGATTTCAGAAGGTTTAATGTCATTTGTTAGATTAAAAAAATACTTTTTCAAACAAAGATTGAAAATATTTTTTTCCTTGAGTGCGTTTTTTCTGGACACCTTTTGTGATTGGTCTAATAAAGAAGAAATTAAGTGTTCACATTTTATTTTTTGAGGCGCAGTGTATTTATTTCCTTTTAAATGAACTTATTAAATGAAATAAAACGTGTTTTTAAATGATGTTAAAGGCCAAGAAGAAAATCAAACGAACGAAGATACTTCTTGCAGCACTGGCGATGATAATTTTGACATAGGACGTATAACATTCGTGAGCTGCGCTAGTGGAAGCGAAGCGCCTGACCAAGTCCCTCCAGACCCAGGTATCATTCAATTCAACTCTATTTGTTTTTTGTTTTTTTTGTTTGCTTTTAAATTTGAGGCGCAATAACTCTTTAAGAAATATTTAAAACAAAAAAACAACATAATACATTTAATCAATAAATATAATTCTAGCGCCAAAAATTTTATTGTTATGCATATGCTTTTTGAATGCCATTTTTTATTTTTCTTGGGAGTTTTTTTTTCCCCTTTTCTTTCTTCGTTTCTGTTGATCTTTGTTTTTTTTTTTTTTCTTC
>JAKCPI010015146.1:0-19448 GCA_023213315.1 Euborellia annulipes | reverse complement strand
TTAATAATGTTTATTTTATCGAATATAACTACCAAAAACGCTTTTCTTCTCCCTGGACCAATGAAACATTGCAGGGGTTCGATTCCCATTTCTTTAAATAAAGGCCTCGGATGCCGAATAAGGACATCTATCACCTTACTAGCTGATTTTCTCTTTTAGACAACAATTATAAAAACATCAAAATTGTTGGAACCATATTTTGGGAATAAGGACATAGAAAAAATTCGTGTCATTAATAATAAAGTGTCCCCGAAAGTTCGATTCACAGCTAACAAATTTTTTATTCCAATCTTAATAGTTTTCAAGATCTATTCAGACATTAAATAAAGTTAAGGATTTTAATCCCTCTTAATTCTTAACCAAAATTATAATATCAAAAATAAAAGTTTATACAACAGGACTTTATTATAAAAAAAAAAATTCTATTAAAAATTCCCCAAATATAAAAAAATTTTTTTTATTCAATTTTAATATTTTAAATTATTAAAATTAAATAAATTAAATTTTAATCCTCTTAATTTAAAAAATTATAATATCAAAAATAAAATTTCATTCCTCTCGCTTTAATCTCCATACAGTGGCGGCGCGTCCACTAGGCAAACTAGGCGGCTGGTTCCGCGGGCGGCAAAATTTTGAGTCTAAAAAAAAAGGTAAAATATTTTTTCGGACGGGAAAATTTGGTTCCTCGAAAAATTTTTGAGATCAGGGAAAATTTTAAGGAGGGGGGCGGCAAATTAAATTTTGCCCCCCCCCAAAAAATCTAGTTCCGGCCCTGCTTCTACTGTCTTAAATTTCAGATAGATATTGTTTGTTTTAATGGCTGAAAGAAAAAGACTATCTGGCTTCCAATACCGGAAATGGAAAGCTGAGGAAGGACAAGTTTATTTCAGAACAAAAAGGGTCATTTTTAAAGTTTTTTTTTTTTGGGGGGGGGGCGCAAAAAAATATCTTGCCTAGGGCGGCAGAATAGCTTGCGCCGGCCCTGATCTCATATACCAACCTATTATACAAAAGGTTGTTCTTTTATTTTCTTCTTTCACTGTGGCTTATCCCTATTTTTTTTTTTTTATTTACCTTCTCCACAATGCTCTATCCTGCGCCAAACTCCAACCTCCCTTCTGGCCTACAGTCCTCAATTACACCATCCAACCATCTTCTTTTGGGCCTACCCCTTGGTCTCTTTCCTTCCACCTTCAAATCCAACATTCTTTTCCCCACATACTCCTTTTCTCTTCTCATCGCATGGCCAAACCATCTCAACCAACTTTTCGATACCTCCACCACTCCTGCCATTTCTCGGATCTTCTCATTCCTCACTCTATCCCTTCTAGCTTCTTCCCAATGCCCATCTCACCATTCTCATTTCCGCTCGCCACATCCAACTTTCTTTCCTGTGCTTTCTTTATCTCACTGCCATAAATCATTGCGGGTCGCACTACCGTTTTTTTTCCCTTCGCCTTGGCATTTACCTTTCTATCACCTAGGACTCCAGAAACCCTTCTCCAATTCATCCAACCAACTTGAATCCTGTGATCTGGCTCTTTATCAACTCCCCCTCAAAAGCCACAAAAGAGCTAAGATATTTAAAAAATCCCCTGACTCTCTGCAGCTTTTCCTCGTGTAAATATACCTCCCCATCCTTGCCTTCTCCACCCCCAAACCACAAGTATTCCGTCTTCTTTCTGCTGATCCTGAGTCCTCCATCCTCTATTGCCTGTCTCCAACACTCCAGCTCTCTCCACTCCCTCTCTGCTCTCCTCCACTATGACAATGCCGTCAGCAAACATTCCCGACCAAAAACTCACGCCATTCATCCCCCTCCCGTTAGCACATCCAAAACAATATTAAAAAGGTACGGGCTTCTTTTATTTTCATCCCCTTTAAAATTACTTAGACGAAATATAAATATTTTTTAACATGATAATTGTAAAATTAATTTGGGTTGCTTCCTATTTATCAATTTCTCCATTTTTTTAGGGAACAACGCAGCGGGAATACACTTTATCAAGAATTAAGTTTCCAGGATGCAGAAGCTTTAAGCGAAATGGATGACGGGGCAGATATCACAGGTATTTTTTAAAAAATATTTCCTACACCTTTCTTTTAGAAATCTTTAACTAATATAACATTTTTAGAATTTTCTAACTTAAAAAATTATTTCTCTTGAAAATTTCTATATTTTTGTTTAGGCAGCTGGGTTCATCCAGGGGAATATGCCTCCTCGGGTTCGTAGCAAATTTGGATAAAGAAAAATAGCATGCCTTATTCTGTATTTAGTAATTAAATCACAGCATGAAAAATTTAATTTCTTCGCTTTTCCTTTTTTATATATATAATATTTCTAGTAGAAATTTATTTTTTTTATTTTTTAATATTAAAAAAAAAAAAAAAGTTCTGGGAGAAATCCATTCTGGGTTAATTAGATAGATTTTGAATTGTTTATTATTTCTGGCTTAGTGATAGCCGATGGTTCTGGTTGCATGTCAATTTCCCGTCTACCATCTCTGGCGCCTCGTCTCGTTTCAACAGATCTCGGAAAGTGACCCTGACCGAGCTCTTTCCGGTATGCACTTTTCCCATAATCCGAATGTTTTATTTTTATTGCTTCTAACTATTTCTTCAGTCATCTGATTGAGCTTCTTTAATTTAGATTAATCATTTTTTACTTCTACTAACGTTTTAAGGCTAGAGATTTTTTCCTAATCAAATGAGATTTATTTTCAGCCCTTAATTATAATATTTTGACAACAGATTGTGTCTAAATATTGAAATAGATTCTATTTCTTTAATTTTTACAAAATTTAAACATTTACCTGTTATGGCTGTGGAGATTTAATCAGGAAATCGAAGAAACTTTGCAGCCAGTAGATTAAATAAAAAAATATTTTTTTTTTAATTTTTACTTGCCGACGTTTCGGTCGTCTGTCACGACCTTCATCAGGGCAAATAATTGTCAACAATACACGATCTTAGGTATTTTGATGTTTACTGTAATCATATACAATTTCTTTTTTTTAATTTTTATATGTATATAATATGTAGTATAACATTGAATCCAAGACCCCAAGCAAGTAAATTATAATTTATATACATATAAAAATTAAAAAAAGAAATTATATATGATTACAGTAAACATCAAAATACCTAAGATCGTGTATTGTTGACAATTATTTGCCCTGATGAAGGTTGTGACAGAGGACCGAAACGTCGGCAAGTAAAAATTTTGTTTTATCTCCTGGCTGCAAAGTTACTTCGGTTTCCTGATTATTTACAGTAATATTTCATCTGTGAGTTGCACAAATTAGTTGGTGTTGTAAATCTCTCTAAAATTAACATCTAAGCATGCATGTGTGATGTTTTTTGCATTGCCAGCAAACAAACACAAACGAATTTATGCACCCCATATGTAAAAAAAAGAATTTATTAACTCACCGCATATAAAATTAATAAAAGAAATATTTTTAAAATTTTAAGATCTCTAGCCTGAGCCTATTTTAAATAAATTAAGGTATTTTCTTCTATATTCTATATTCCCTATAATAATAACGTTATTTGTAACTGATATTTTGGGTAGTGAACAACAAAAAGATTAGTCACAAATATATTTAACCAACCCAACAATAAAATGGCTGCTGAGTGACAAACATCAGGATTTCGCCCAAAGGCTTTGCATTGAAACGCTTTGAAATCAGTCCAATTAGCTTACAAATTTTAATATTTTTAGCTATTTGATTAAATTTAATATAAAATAGGATCATATATAGGTTCTTATTTATCTATAAACAAGTTTAATTTGATGTGATTTAAAGGTTGAACAATTTTAAGGTTAAGGTAAAAATTTCTAATTTATCTATTTTTTTCCTTATTTAATATTTTTGGAAACTCTGCTTTTTTAATACCTATTAAAAAATAAATAAAGACAATGAAGGATGGGTTTTTATAAAATTACAACAAGAAATTCCTGATATAATGTTTGTATTTATTTATTACATCTACATTTATCATATAAAGATCAATGAAATAATGTGTTAAAGCATATAATTATTATTTTTATAGGTCTATATTAATTTAATATAGAAAGATTAATATAAATATTAATTTCGTTTATCTGTTTTTTTAATCCCTGGCGTTTATTTTGCATTCCTTCAGGTATATATGAGAATCTATCAGAGTAACTAGAAAAAAAACATCTAATTAAGTAATTAAAATTTTAAAGTAGAAATATAAATTATTCCGAAGATAAATTGCGATGAATGAATGGAAATAAAATTAGGTAAATGTAGAATGGGTGGTTGAATCATATTTGAAATAAGAAAAGTAAACATACCTTTAAACCCTTCCTTTGCTGTTCATATCGCTGTCTTTTTTATTTAAATATGTTTATTACTTAGATTATATCCGTTTATTTTAATTATAACACATATTCAAGCACTATTCAAGCCAGGAGAGACCCACTTGTCACTTGTGAGATGTTTCACCTTTGTTGATTATCCTAAATAATGTTTTGAATCATTATATGAAACAAAATAGATATTTTTATTTGTTATTTACCTGAGATAAAGTGTTTAAAGTGTATTTGAACTTCGTTTCAGTCAAATTTCTTGTTTTTTATTGAGCATAACCTCTGACACTGACAGTTGATTCAACTTATTTTATGTTTAAAATTTAATTCTGTAAAGAATCTGTACTTCTCTTGATATCCTTTACGAGCACAAATGATAATATCACAAAATTTTGGCATCTTTGAGTATTTGGAGAGCCTAAATAACTCAAAAACAAACATTATCTTATAAATCCCTATGTAAAAGCATTGATATGTGTCACTCAGCAGCCATATTGAATTGCAAACTGACAGTTCGTTGAAATGACCCGGAAAGGCTGGAGATCCTGGGTTCGATTCCCCATGGGCCCTGAAGCACTTGGCCCCACCAACAAATAAACATACTAACACATTTGTTGAAGTAAAAAATTTGTTGATCACTACTCAAAATCATCAAGATAATTTTTGTTTTAATTTCAAAAACTATTTTATTGAAATTTCTTCCCTCTTTTTTTTAAGTGCTAATTCTAATAAATTTAACAGAATTTTATTTTTCATGGCTTTATTAAATAAATAATAATTTAAATATACAATTGCTGAAATAATTAATAACTTTATTAATATATAAATAATTTGAGTGTTAACATAACTAATTTTTTTTTCTTTGCTTTTTTTATTTTTATTAAAAATGGACGTTGCGACCTCCCACAGTGAATGACAACTTTTTTGGTAAGAATAGATTCTTTTTTTTTTTTTTTGTTTTTATTAATTTAAATTGAATAAACAGAAAGGCTATTTTAAAATTTCTCGGCTGAAAATTAACATTTAACTTGCTTGAAAGGCAATTTTATTTCATGTTTTCTTTGGCTTTTGCCAGGGGGGGGTCACCATTTACACTCAAATAATAATAACTATTTGAAACTTAATTTATTTTATTTTTTGTTTTAGGAATGGGAAAAGAAGTAGAAAACCTCATAATGGAAAATAATGAACTTTTGGCGACAAAGTAAGATCATTAGCTATGATTTTAGTGAAATAATATTTAATTATAAATATTTTTTTTTTTTTTAGGAATGCCTTAAATATAGTTAAAGATGATCTTATACTTAAAGTCGATGAGCTTACCAGGTAATTTTGAAAATAATTAACTTTTCTAATATTCATTTATTTAATTAATCAATGAATTTTTAGTGAACAAGAAATTCTTCGTGAAGAGCTTAAATCGCTTCATGCCGTTAAAAGTAAACTTAAACAACGAATAACAGAACTCGAAGAAGAATTACGAAGGTCTAAAGAAGAAGCAGAGCGGGCTGCGAAGGCTGCCAAATCCGATGATGAGGTCAAAGATCTTGATCTTGAGTTATTCTTTTTCATTCATGTTGATTTTTATTTAATTTCTTTCTTTATAGGAGGATGTCCCAATGGCTCAACGGAAAAGATTCACTCGCGTCGAGATGGCGAGAGTTTTAATGGAAAGGAATCAATATAAAGAAAGATTTATGGAATTACAAGAAGCCGTTCGCTGGACAGAAATGATCCGCGCTTCTCGTATCCCGATGGACAAGAAAAACAAACATTCAATCTGGAATTTGTAAGTTTATTACCCCTAATAAAGTTTTTCTGATCCTTGAATGAAAAAAAAAACCATATATTTACTATAATCAGCATATTCTAGTTCTATACACCGAGTTTAAGGTAAAATTTTCATATTAAGGTGCGCGTCTCGAAAAGCCGTTAAAACACGATTGACTCGAGGCGGCAAAAGATGGCGTTAGTTTTTCCCATAGGGATACAAGGGATTTATTCCATTTAATTTTAAAGTTTCCAGCCAATTGATTAAGGGTAGAAAATTAATTATTTTTTAACACAATGATTACTAATTTAATTATCTATAAGTTATAGAGCGGATTTTTTAAAAATATCTTTTATTTAATGCGATTAATCTAAAAAAAAAAAAATTTATTTTTTCGAAAACTAAAAAAAAGGGCTTCTATAAGTTGTAGATATTTTAAGCATTCTTCTTTAAGCCATTTGGTATCCAAATGGTTTAAATAAAATCATCGGATTGCCTGGTATCCGAACCCGCGACCCTAGGTATAGAAGGCAGGCGCGGTACAAACTACACCAAGCCCGAGGACTATAAATTACTTAATTTCACTGTCTCTAGAAAATTTACTTTTGTTTTTCCTGTTGAGTATTTACTAAATATCACTACATTTGTAAACAAAGTTAAAAAGTTCTTGTATGCCGGTATTTATCCCGCAGAACTCAATTCCAAGTCTGGCAATCCTCAATAGACAATGAAATATAAGACGGTTAGAATTCACCTGGAACACTTGAATAAATAATAAACATACGAGTTTTTTTTTTTTTTTTTTTTTTTTTTTTTTTGCCACTAAGTAAATTTTTTTTTTAAAGAAAATGGTATAAATATAGTCTGTTTAAGATAACAATTTGCGAGATGAATTAGTGTTTATGATTGGGCAAAAATTGTATCCCCACTCGAACCAGGGCCTCCACGCATTCGCTAACAACGGATCTAAATGATAGCTAAAGTTAATAGTAAGGGGGGTGGAGGGATTGATTCTCATTAAATTTATTAAAAATAAATGAATTTTTCAGTTTCAGTAATCTCATAAGTACAAAGTCATCCTCTGGCGGTAGTGGAGATCGACTCGCAAGAAAATCGATGGTCTATGTCCAATATAATGCTCCAACGCATCAAGTGTCACCTGGCGCGCTTGGATCAATGAGGAAAAGAACTCTCACAGATAGGAAAAGGCCCGTAGCCGATTATATCGATGGGGAAATGTAAGTTTTCTTTTTTTTTTTATTCGTTACAAATTTATTTATTAAATAAAAAAAAATAATCCTTTTGTATTTAGAGATGATAGAGATCCAGAAATCTGTTGACTCCTCTACATAAATATCTTAAATTGTATTTTCTAAATTGATTTTTCAGATTGATCGAATATCCTCAGGAGATTTTCTATGGAGATATCCCCCTAGAAAGTGACAAATTAAGGGAAAAGATATTATCTTAAATTTAAAGAGACTTAACCTTTTATACCAAAAATTACTTCCTATTTATAAATAATTTTTTCCTCTTTTTTTTTTAAGAGAGTATTTATTTTTTTGTTAAAATGATTGTAATTATTTATATTGTACCTGTTAATGAAAAATAAACCCCTGAATGATTTTAGATTACCCACCCCCTCGTTGAATGACCACCTTCGGCAGACCGCGCGCCTAGCCAGGGGCCCTCACCCTCTTGTTTTAGCTAGGGCCCGCCCGCCTACGGTAGACCCTCGGCTTTCCCTAATCATATTTTTCAGACTTTTCTGTCATATTAAGAACCAGTTCCTTCACTTCTAGTCAACTAGCAAACTTATCCGACAGATCGATATAGTAAACCTTAACCTTCGAGTTAAAAAAAAATGAGTTTTTTCACATTTAATTAGTTATCTGAGGTATATAAGCAAAGTTTTGTAAAGTTAGCAACTAAATAAAGGCATCATTTATAAAAATTAAAATAATTAATTAAAGCTAATTAATTTTTTAACAAAAATATAAAAAATAAACCAAGCTTGTGTTTCTAATTTCACTCCTTAATTAGGCGTTAACTACGACTTAGGCTCTTAGTTAATCATACGATTAGCTTAACTAGATGTGAAAAGACCCGAAAATCATAGTCAACTAGCTTGTCTGAGGGATTGCTATTTAATTAGAACTGAAACAACCGGCCCTAAGAAATAAATACACCCTCACACTTTATTTTTATTTTAATAAAGATCTATCTATGTATATATTCTTATGAGGGTTAGTCAAAGAAAAAAAAATTATAATTAATTGCCTTTAATTTTCCAATGGGTAAAATTCTGAATTTTTGAGTCCCAAGGTAGGTAGTCTATTTATTACAAAAAGACAGATGAATGTTTTACAAATCAATTGATGAGAATGTGGCTGTGAAGAATTGCCGATGCTGATGAGGAGAGCAAGCCTCTGTTGAATAAACAGACTCCTTTAACAAAACGTTTCGGCTAAATTTATTAAGCCATCCTCAATTTGTTTTACATTTCGAAATTTCTCTGCAACATCATACCGAATAATTTTTATATATTTAAATTATAATTACACATAACCAATTATGTCCACGTAACAACTCTATTTCCAAAAGACTCTGAGACAATTGAGGATCTAAGCTGGTTTGGACATGTCGTACGCCAAGAGAGCAGTGGCGTGGCGAGGACGGCGTACGATATGGGGCCCTCGGACGACAACGCAAAGGAGCACCTAGGATGACTTGGCTTCATCGGGTCAAGAGAGAGACATGACCGAGCTTGCCTGTCGGAGACAACAGCATTGGATAGAAGAGAATGGAGGGGGAGAGTAAAGTCCGCCGATCCCGCACTACGGGATTAATAATGGCGAGGACAGAAGAAGAAGTTTTGTTAAAGGAATCTGTTTATTCAATAGAGGCTTTCTTTCTGGTTACTTTTCTCATCACATCATCCTAATATTGGGGGCTCGCTGGTGTAGTGGGCTAGGGTGTCAGCCTCTACAAAGAAGATCCCTGCTCAAACCCTGGGCGTGCGGGATTTTTCATTAAATAAAAATATTTATTTAATGTAAACAAATCCTCAAGCAAGCCCTGGATTGGAATATAGGATCTGACCACAATAGCCCTGAGGCAACTCTACGAGGAGAGGGAGTTGCTGTGACATCCCGTCCTGTGGAAGGGACGTAAAGAAGGTTCCCTCTCAGTGATGCATTCTTCGAAAGGAGTAGGCTACATGCCGGTGCTGAGGGAGTCCCTCCTCAAACTAGGACATCCTCCATAGCATAGAAGAGGTTGAATAAAAGGAGCCGGTTGGAACCAGAAATAAGGATTAGTTCACTAGCTAGAGACGAAAGCAGGAGGAGGAGTTAGAGATAGGAAATGATGTAACTTCACGGGGTTGCCGGTAGATGGCTACGGCCAGAGGCCGGTTGGGTTTGAGGTGTGTGTCTTCGTACACGAAAGCACCTAGGGTAAATAAACGGGGATCCCGATAGGAATTTCAAATAATAATAATAATAATAATCATCCTAATATTAATTTTGTATGAGATATTTAAATAAAACAAAGTCTATTTCCCTCAAATCCTAAACTTCTATCTTCAATCCTGTTTTTATTTTACGATAAATAGATATTATTAGTCGCGTAGTTCGAATTCTTGTTTGCTAGAGGTGAGGGAACAAACAATTTTTGTTTTTTCCTTTTCGACGTCATTATTTTGGGAAGAAACAAGTTTTTATTTTTTCATTCTGGCTGAAGAACTCCATTGTCAATTTAGTATCTATATCCAACAACACTCATGAAATTTAGGAAATTTTTGAATTATATTAGCTCCAAAAGGAGTACGTGTAAACTCCCTTTTTTTCATTTAACCCTCTCAGTAAGAGACCCCCCCCCCCTTGGGGCATTGAACGTGGAGAGCGAAGATGAAACCCTTCAAGAAAGAATCCCATTACAAGAGAGTCTTGACCCAAACCCCCGCAGGAGGAATTCTACTTCTAGCCCTTAAGCAGAGTAAACTCCTCAGGAAAATCATCTAGTCTTGTGTATTCTAATTTTATTTTATTATATAATATGTTAAAATTATATATTTTAAACAAACATTTTTTTTTTTTTTTTTTTTTTCTTTTGGCTTCCTCTAATCTAGCGGTTCCCAACTGGTTGTTGGTAGCTTGAGAAGATTTCCTCTAGGAACCGCTTTAAATCCATTCAAACTTTCCTCTCTCTGTTTCATACAAGAATGGACCAAGGGGGAGGTAAAGGGGTAATTACCCGCCCCCCCCTGAGATTTGAAAAAAATACTTTTTTTCGAAATTTTAATGTAAAATTTTAAAAATTAATACTTAAAAATTTGATTTATATTTATATTCTGGCAAACAAGTACAGAATGCGTCTTTAAATTACCGAAATTAAGAAAAAAAATGTGTGCTGTGCGACCAGTCACTCCAGATTACCCCCCCCCCCGAGAAACACCTCTGGATCCGCCACTGGAATGGACTTGGTTTTCGATTTAACAAAGAAGCGATGAATTTATTTTTTCCATTCTTTGATGAAACAAATTGAGTTTATAGATCAGCGTTTCCCAAACTTTGATCGAGATTTTAAAATTTTTCACAACCCATCTTATGAAAAAGAAAAACATTCATTTACAAAACAAATTTTATTTTTTCATAAAAAAAATCAAGTTATTTTTTTTACATAAATTTGCAAATTTATTTTTGTTCTTACAAATTTTTCTCCTGGCCTCGCGACCGGCACTTTGGGAAACGCTGAGATAGAGGATAAGATAAGATAGACAGCTAATTTGTATTTCGTTGTTTATTGATTTCTCATCATGTTGACGTTTCGATCCCGGACGGGATCATCCTCAGAACTATCGTGCAGACAATAAGAGTTGAAGAAATTAATTTTGGAAAAACGTTTATTATAAACTAGTTGTTTCTTGATGGCTGGATATTATGATATGAGGATGTGGCATAAGGGCAGCCAAGGTGAAAAATAAAATAAATTTTTGTCGACGTTTCGAGTGCCGATCGCACTCTTCATAAGAACCTACGATCAGTTAAACAATTTTATTGAAATGGATAGATAATTAACACAAGAGTTAACAAAATTAAAAAAATAGTAAGATATCTAACAATTACATTTTAAAATATATTACAAGGAAATACAAGAAAATTGTAATTATATAATCGAAAAGTGAACACGATGAGAAATCAATAAACAACGACTCGTGATTGAACTACGGATCTAACTGAGATATACCATTTTGACGCTATGGTATACACAATTGAAATATTTTAGATCATCAGAAAAATTGGCTGCTCGAAGAGCTAGTGAAAGAAAGGAACAATATAGACAAGTTCGGGCTCATGTGCGTAAAGACGATGGCCGATTGCAGGCGTATGGCTGGTCACTTCCAGCCAAGCCCGGTTCAAATAATAGTCAAGGTTCAACGCAACCTATTCCATCATCGTCTATGGCCTCAAGCACTTCAAGCAATAGTGGTCGAATCCCAGTACCTGTACCTATCTATTGTCGTCCATTAGCAGAAAAAGAGCCAGGAATGAAGGTAAATATTTAATTAAAATGCTGTTTAAAAAAAAATATATATATATTTTATTTGTCTAACTTGGCCCTGTTGGCTTTCGTATTGAACTCTCAGCTATGGTGCGCAGCTGGTGTTAACCTTTCGGGTGGCCGAACACGAGATGGAGGGAGCGTTGTAGGAGCAAGTGTTTTTTATACTTCGCCATCATCTACGTCTACAGGAACTGAAGAACCAATTTCATTGGCATCTGATTCTAATTCGAATAAAGAGGCAGAGGTGAGATTTTATTAATTGCGATAGAGATGATTTTACTGAAAAAGTACATCATCTCTTTTATTGGATTCTCTAATGTTAATTCGTTAAGTAAGAGCTTTCGGGTTGACCTAACTGGAGCTTTATTTATTTATTTTTTTTTTTTTTTTGACGTGGCAACGTGCATGTTCAGATAGTGGCCGGGTAGGGAGGCAGGCACAAAAAGGTTAAGCGACTTGAATAACTCCTCCGTTTTATGATGAATATACGGTTAGAAAGAATGATTCTTAATGCTAAAAATTTCACTATTTATTTTTTTCCTATCATTTTATTTTACCGCGCTGCGGTAAATTCTAATTTGAAAGTTTAAACCCCTGTAGATTCCAAACGACTAACCAGATCAGACTAAATGGGATGTCATTTAGTGCAGAAAGAAAACCTCTAATAGAATAAATAAAAAATCCCGAGTAATTAACTCCAAAATCAATTATTTTTTTCACAAAATCTAATTTTTTAAGCAAAAGTCGCCCTTAATGAACGAAAGTTTGGTCACACCTGTCATATATTGTTACCATAGGCGTAGCCACGGGGGGGGGGGATTTGGGGGTTCAAACCCCCCCATTGGACCCAAGCCATGACTAGATATTTAAGCTCTATAATACAAAATACTTTTTTCTCTCTATATATTTCATTTATAGGGTAAGAGAAAGTAAAATATAATAATTTTCTCTACCTTAAAAAAAAAAAAAAATTAAATAAAACGCAAAAAATTCAAGAAAATTCAGAATTTTTCAATTTTTTTTTTTTTTTTTTTTTTAACATTCACACTTTTTTCTCATTCACACTCACACTCACACATTCACACTGTCTTTTCGGCAGCTCAGGCCATATAAGACATTTACGATAACCGTTATTTATGAATTTCTCGCCTTTTTTTCAAACATTTTATAATCAATATTTATATGTGCATCAATTTTTCAATTGAAAAGAAATGATTTTTGTTATGCTTTATAAAAAATTAAAGCCGCTTAAAATTGATTAAATCTCGCAAATGAAAAATAATAAAAATTATTATATAAATAAATTTTTTATTTTTTTTTTCTAAAAGAGATCCGAGATGGGACTCTGGTTAAGAGAAACAGAGTGACACCGGTATTTTAGGCCCATAGACATAAATTTAAGAGAGTTGCATTTTTTATTGCCTGATACGAGGTGATTGAAAAATTGCGGCACTTAATTAAGAAAGGGCGGGCCCGAGCCACCTCGAGGGGGTCCAGGGGGCGAAGCGAAGGTGGGGTAAGTGGATTGTCATATATTTCATTAGACGCCCTATACTGCCCTATTAGTCGGGGGGGGGGGGGAGAAATAATCCTAAACCCCCCCCCCATCGAAAATTTCTGGCTACGCCTATGATTGTTACTATGGAAATGTAAGAACATGTTTGTTAATGGGAACAAAGTACTAGCAAAAACAAACAATACTTTCCCTATATATATTTCAATATAGATAAGTAAAAGTAAAAATCAAAGCAGATTGTTAGTAGATGGCCGTAAGGATGATCAATTATATTATAAGGCCAAAAAATGAATACTTTTGCGTATTATCCGTTTATTTGTAGATATTTCGATTCTAATGGTGTAGAATCATCCTCAGTACAATCAACAGATGTTTTGCAAATCATGAATTATTAATGCAATTATGAAAATTGCATTCATGGAATGCGCAGCTGTTTTGTCATATTGAATGGTGTTGTAAGTCGCTTTGCATCAGGTGTTGTATGTTGCCTTCTCAGGGGATTTTGTTGGGTTTTTACTTTTTTAAATTTTTGTTTATTATATTAATATACAAGGTCTGGTACGTCGGAGGTTGAGAGAGAGAATCATCCCGCCCGGGAGTGGGGGGTGGCCTTTTATGCCTTCTTCCAGACAGTAATCCCCCCATTCCCAGGGGATCAGACACACGTGTAACGATTCCAATTGCAGAATTTGCGCTTTTCTGTGGGAATCTTTACATGTGTGTCTTGTTCTAGAAATATATCAAATTTTGCCATCGAATGAGTTTAAAAATAGAGCTTTAGATTCCAAATATCAAATTTTGTATCTCTCTCTCTCTCTCTCTCTGTTCTTTTAGCTTCACAACAATGGGAAGAGTTAACGTTTTGCAGAACATCTGTTGATTGTACTGGGGATGATTCTATACCATTAGAATCTAAATATCTACAAATAAACGGATAATACGCAAAAGTATTCAATTTTTAGGTGATGTCCTTATAATATAATTGAAAATGAAAATCGTTTGAAGTCAAGCAAAAGACGTTGTCACGTTTAAAAGCCACCGGCTGTGTAGAAGACACAGCCAACATCAAATTTTTGAGAAAATTGGAAAAAACTTAAAAATTACATCAGTAAAGTACTAATACTTGAAGTTTCCCAAAAGACGAGCCCTACGCAATTTGTTTTGTTTACTGGAAATCAGGGGAAATTTTTTTCGGGGGGGGGGAGGGGGGGGAACTTGAACTCAAAAATTTTTCTGCGGATATTTTTTTTTAAACAAACTAAAAATTGGAAAAAACTAAAAAAAATAAAAAAAATACGCCCGTAAAGTACTAGTACCCGAATTTTCCCAAAAGACGAGATGTAGCACAATTTCATTTTGGTACCGGAAATCTATATATAATAATTACGGAGTGTCCGTCTGTCCGTCTGTCTGTCTGTCCGTCTGTCACGCTCTGTTTGACCAACTTCCCATTGGAATTTTGGAACGAAATTTTGCAGTCTTATAGAGGACGTTATAGAGAGTCCCGGAAAAATACTCGGGTCCCGAAATTCCTATAACTTTTTGAGTTATTTAATTCTTAAAGTTACGATTTCTCCCATAGGAAATGTATAGAGAAATATTCAAGTATTCTTTGAAGTTGTGTATTCTATGAAGGTAAACAAATCCTCAAGCAGGCACTGGATTGGAATACGTAGTAATAATAATTTTCTTGCCCAAGGGGCTTGGAGTAGTTGGTAGCGTGCCTACCTTCTATACCGAACGTCTCGGGTTCGGACCCCAGGCAGTCCGATAATTTTATTTAAGGCATTTGGATACCAAATGACTTAAATAAAAATGCCTGGACCCCCCAATTGATATATTAAAAATACTGATTATCGTAAAAAGTCTTATATGGCCTAAGTTGCCGAAAAGACTGTGTGAATGTGTGTGTGAAAGTGAGTGTGAATGAGAAAAAAAGTGTGAATGTTTTAAAAAAAAAAAAAAAAAAAAAAAAAAAAAAATAATAATTTTCTTTTTATAATTAAGAAAAGGCGAGGATCCGCCACAGGCGGGCCCGAGCCAGCGGCTGGGGGGGTCCAGGGGGGCATAGCCCCCCTGTCTAGACGCTAGCGCGTTTCTCATATTTAAGAAAGGCGAGGGTCCGCCGCAGGCGGGCCCGAGCCAGCGGCTGGGGGTCCAGGGGGGCGTAGCCCCCTGGCTAGACGCGAAGCCCGCCGAAGGCGGGCGGCGCGGCTAGTATTATATAATTTAAAATTTGAAAAAAATCGTTATAGCCGTTTTCAAGAACTGATATGCTTACATTGCTCGTTTAATAGTATAAGATTCAAATTGAAATTTATTTTCTAGCCATCCGAAGTGGAACAACTTGATGCAGAATTACGGGAAGGTGAACGTCTCGCCAAAGAATCTGTATCATTAGAACATAATCTTTCATCACTTGTATGGATATGTACAAGTACACATTCAGCTAGCAAAGTAATTAAATTTTGAAAATATTTAATTTAACACTCTCTAGTAGTTATTAATTAATAATAAATTAATTTTAGGTGACTGTGATCGATGCCAATAATCCTGCGGATATTTTAGAATCATTTCCCGTGTGCCAATCTCATTTACTCTGCATTGCCAGCGTTCCTGGTGCTAGTGAGTCTGATTATGCAGCCGCAACTGATCCACCACCCAATCTCATGGAACAAATTCCTGTTCCTACTGAACAAACTTCTTGTGATAAAGGTGAGGGAGTTTATTTGAATATACGAGTATTTATTTTGCTGATGAAAATCAGCACTTAAATATAACAAATGTGAAGTAAAAATTTAAGTTCACTCAAAAAGTTTAAACGCCGCACGGTGGAGCAAAATGGCCAAAAAAAGCGGAAAAAATTCAATATCTTTTTAACGGATTATCCTATCGACTTGCTGATGGTCTCAATCGATGCAGTATGAAAAAATGCATAGGGAAATCACCCAGCATTATTGCAGAGACTATTAGTTCCGCGGAGCTGAGATTTCAATCATTTTTATAGGATTATAAAAACATTGAGATTTGGCTAAAAAAAATACATATAAAATACATAAGTTGGTACATATTAAATAATAGTAAATATAATTATATAATACTACAAAATATAAAATAATTATAGATGGATAAATGTGGGCAGGAGCAACCAATAAATAGACTCTGTATGCAGACTCAATCACCGGAGACGTTTCGGTTCCTTTTATTTAAGAACCATCTTCAGTCCTTACTGGAAATATACATTTAACATTAACATTGTATATATAAAAATTGATTGTACAAAATTAATAATAAAATTATTAAAATATTTTGTAAAATAAAATAAAAAAGAAATCTTGGTCTTACGATTGAAATAAAATTGCACAGAGTTAGTCAGTGTTATAGGCATATACATTGTTGTTTCGTCATAAGAATGGTACACATGTATATTTTGGGTCAAAAATGTTTTACGATGGTTACACTGGTGAGTATCATATATCAATAAATTCTTTCAAGTGAATTTTATAATTTAATATTGAAAAA
Source organism: Euborellia annulipes (assembly GCA_023213315.1). Lineage (NCBI taxonomy): Eukaryota > Metazoa > Arthropoda > Insecta > Dermaptera > Anisolabididae > Euborellia > Euborellia annulipes. The sequence goes on along the minus strand of JAKCPI010015146.1, from coordinate 2,729 downwards.
TTTTTTTGAACGGGAGTGACCTCGGATTTTATTTATTAATATACATTAAGTATAGTATTATTTTTTTATAAATAATAAAAGTAGATAAAGGAACATTTATCTTTTAATATAAACATATCCAAATTTTAAATAAAAATTAATTTCAGACCTTTCGGTATTCGTCATAATTTGACGTTTCCGTCGATCATCACTCAATACTGGAGGAAAATGGCATCGTAAACTCTGCTCAGGTTCTCACTATCTCTTTGAAAATTGATAGAACTAGCACCAAACGCCCTAATGTAACACTTTTCGAGAATTAATCTTTTATTAGTGTTGTTTTCCATAGCCAAGATCTTCACGTTATCTAAATCAAATTTATGACCGAGAGGGCGTTTGGTGCTAGTTCTATCAATTTTCAAAGAGATAGTGAGAACCTGAGCAGAGTTTACGATGCCATTTTCCTCCAGTAATTGAGTGATGATCCACCGAAACGTCAAATTATGACGAATACCGAAAGGTCTATACAATGTTAATGTTAAATGTATATTTCCAGTAAGGACTGAAGATGGTTCTTAAATAAAAGGAACCGAAACGTCTCCGGTGATTGAGTCTGCATACAGAGTCTATTTATTGGCTGCTCCTGCCCACATTTATCCATCTATACATCTCACAGCCACTATTTCGAACATATAAAATAATTATAATAACAGTTGATATTAAATTAATAAATCTGAAGCCTCTGCACTTAGCGAAAAATATTTTTTTTTTTGTTTGCGTCGCAAGCTAGAAATAAATGGGTCAGATGTTTCTAATATCCTGTGGAATACATCTTCATTCGTGGATATGAATTTTTTTGTAGCGTGGTTCAGCCTGAAGTCTTGACAATAACGTCCTAATAGGCAGGAATAGGCATTAAAATATTCTTTGATATATCATGGATGCAAACTTAAAGCAGTTCAGTAATCTCGCTTCAAATTTGCTCTTCATTGTGATAAGGTTTCGGCAATTTATTGGTTTCTTATGTGACGGCCACTGTAATAAAATGATGCTTCAATATTATGCACATATTACTTTTCAAATCAAATATGCTGCAGCGGGCTGAAAGTTAAGTTGAAAACAAAATTCAATAATTTTAAACCAATTAAATTACAGAAAATTAAATTTTTTCCATTGAAGAAGCGAATAGGTTTTAATTCTTTGACTACTCAAGGATAAAAAAAAACAATAACATTTAACTCCAGAAAGAGATTTTTTATTTATTTCCGCGTTTGCTCCACTGTGCGCCGCTCATCGACTTCTTTCTGATTCAAATCACTTGCTTATATCTCAATAGCAAGGACATATCCGGTCTCCTCCTCTTGACATTTTTCAAATATAAAACTCTCGATTTTCTGTAAATGTTCAGGCGCTCACCCGTATGAACGTTTACAGAGAATCTAGAGTATTTTTTGGCTGCATATAGAGAATATAAGCATTTCTTTGAAATAAAACCTTTGTGAAATTTGTCTTGGAGCTCATATAAAAACGGAAATATTTATATTTTTGTCTCTGGAAAAAATATACTTATCAGGGGGCGTATATAGAAATTTTTTTTCGGGGAGGGGGAGTCCCAATATTCTTTAATTTTTTTTAAATTTAAAAATGAATTTATTGTTATTATTAATCACATATTACGCGTAATTAAGAAATTTTTAAAATAAGCTTAGATGATTTATTTAAAAAAAAATAAACTGTCAAATTAGTTCAGCATTCTTGCAATAGATGGCAGGCTAGTCTAACAGCCGATATAGTATTAGCCTATATCTGGCCTATATTTTTGCTTTTATGCCCTAATAGCGAATTTCTGGCCTATATTTATATATTTTTATGCTTTTATAAAAGATACATAATATATAATATCATTTATAAAAGATACATAATATATAATATCATTTATAAAGCATTTATTGTTAAAAGATCAATGAAAATCAACCAAATGCATTAAATATTATTAGCTACCATTCTGACATCTCTTGGCAAATTTTTGAATTACTTAATTTTTGGGCATACTTTTTATGACACAATCGGGAAAAACATGCGTAACACATTCGCTCCCGAGCCCCCTTAACGAGGTTGTATACCGTAAAACGAGACGAGACGATTTCAGAAGGTTTAATGTCATTTATTAGATTAAAAAAAATACTTTTCAAACAAAGATTTAAAATATTTTTTTTCCTTGAGTGCGTTTTTTCTGGACACCTTTTGTGATTGGTCTAATAAAGAAGAAATTAAGTGTTCACATTTTATTTTTTTGAGGCGCAGTGTATTTATTTCCTTTTAAATGTACTTATTAAATGAAATAAAACGTGTTTTAAATGATGTTAAAGGCCAAGAAGAAAATCAAACGAACGAAGATACTTCTTGCAGCACTGGCGATGATAATTTTGACATAGGACGTATAACATTCGTGAGCTGCGCTAGTGGAAGCGAAGCGCCTGACCAAGTCCCTCCAGACCCAGGTATCATTCAATTCCAACTCTATTTGTTTTTTTGTTTTTTTTGTTTGCTTTTAAATTTGAGGCGCAATAACTCTTTAAGAAATATTTAAAACAAAAAAACAACATAATACATTTAATCAATAAATATTATTCTAGCGCCAAAAATTTTATTGTTATGCATATGCTTTTTGAATGCCATTTTTTATTTTTCTTGGGAGTTTTTTTTTTTCCCCCTTTTCTTTCTTCGTTTCTGTTGATCTTTGTTTTTTT
>JAKCPI010015145.1:0-26841 GCA_023213315.1 Euborellia annulipes | reverse complement strand
GTAATATAATAATTCTCGCCGAAAAAAAGTCGGCGAAAAAAGTCGCCGAAAAAAGCGCACCGAAAATTTTCTAGCCGAAAGCAAAATCTCGACGAAAAAAAAAATCGCCGAAAAAAATGGCCGAAAACCCGAAAAGTTCCAAAATAAAATATTTTTAAAAATCTGGTGTGACTGTCGCACAGCAGAAAACTTTCTCTTACCAAAGGTACTGTTCTGTACTTGTCACACCAGATTTTTTGTGTCGTCATACGTATATAAAGCGTCGATATATTAGACCAGAGTTTTCCAAACTGTGAGGCGCGCCTCCCCAGGGAGGCGCGGGCTAGTCTAAGGGGAGGCGCGAATATTGGCCACCAAGATCAATTTTCCAAATGATTGCTAGTTTTATAAATAAAATAATTAAATTTAGAAGATTCTGGGACGGAGGTTTTCCTTAATTAAAAAATATGAATAAATAAAAAAAATATTTTTATATAAATTTATATTTTTTAGTATTAAAAATTTTTGTTTTTGTATTATTTTATTAAATGTGTGGGGTAGGGGGCGTCATACGATTAAATATTTTTAAAGGAGGCGTTGTAACAAACTTTGGAAACCACTGGCCTAAAGTAAGACTCATTCTAGAAAATTATACTATGTGTAAAACCCAAAGGCGGATTTTATTTATTACGATTGGATTTCAAATGGCTTAAATAAGAATGCCTGGACCCCAACATATAAATAATCTTTTTTTTTTCATCTGCCCGTCTAGCCAACTGCCATTGGGCTAAAATTTTTACAAAATATACATATCGTCGCTTGCATCACGTAGTGACGTATCTAAAAAAATTAAAAATTGAGATACACGGGTATGGCCGTGTCCTGGCGTTCTTTACATTATCACAAAGTGACGAATCTGTATTTCCATGTTTTTTCGTATTATTTAGGATTTTTGGTTTTGCGTATCTATACATTTAATATAACACGAACTATAAAAAGCTCTCCTGAAAAATGATAGAAATTGAGATAGGCCACTACGTGTTGCAGGCGACGACGATATATCAAAATAATATAAAAAAAACAATATTAATAATATATATATTATTAATAACGGTTATAGTAAAAAGTCTTATAAGGCCTAAGTTGCCGAAAAGACTGTGTGAATGTGTGTGTTAATGTGAGAGTTGTTAAAAAAAAAAAATGGATTAGGGGTTGAAAAATTGAAAAAAATGTTTTTTAAATTTTTTTTTAGGTAAATCGAAGCCAAATAAATATTAAACATTCAAAAAATAGCGTTGATTATTATTTTATAATATTAAGGGATGAGATGTAGGGTTGATTATTTAAGAAAGGCCTTGGAATATTCCAAATCACTTGTTGACATTCTTTTACAGCTCTAAATATAGTTAGATTAGAGTAAAAGGTATTTTTTTACTTTTAATAAAAAGGGAATTGTTATTTTCATCTATTTATTCCTATAATAAGAGAGAAGAGACAAGTTTATCTCGTTCAGTCGAGAGCGTGGCCTGCTGGCAGGCGCTGCTATCTTTTTTGTGTTTAAAGTGAATCAAAGTGAATAATTGATATAGTGTAACCCACCCTAACCTCACCGTCAGCCAACACACCCTCTTGAGAGTCTTATTAAAGGTAATTATTATACATTTTATCGATGAAAAAAAAAATGATAGAAACAAATAATTTGGGCTATGAAGGCATTAACCAGGGGGTTAATGCCCCATCCCCTATAATGCACAAAGATATTAATGTTTTTTAATACTTTTACTAAAAAATAAGTGCATTCCGTTTGAGTTAAAAAAAAAAATTAAATTATATTCAATATTTAGCAAATAGTATAGTAGGATAGAAACATTTTAATGTCATTCTAAAATTTCGTATTACTGGGGGCGGAATTAATTTTTGAAGATTTCGAAACTCTCATAAACAGATAATAATAACTCTGGGTAACTTAGGAACCCATCGAATCCCTTGCAGAATTTTGTAGGGATTTTTTTCATTAGGTAGAAAAGTAAGAAATGATTAGTCCACTTAGAATTTTCCTGGGGTGAGTTACCGCATCTTTTTGTATATAGGACTAATCTCAATTCGGATTTGAATTTTTACTTTCTCTTACCCATATGTATAAGTTAATATACATATATATAGAGAGAAAGTATTGGATTCATGTCAAAAATTCGATGTCGAGATTTTGATGGATATACACGTTCTGAGATCCCTTGAATCCAAAAAAGTGGTTTTCACGACATGGTCTGTCTGTGTGTCTGTTTGGGTTCAATTTAAAACATGAAGGAATTGAACTAGGAGGTTGAAATTTTATATTTAAATTAAACACCCCCCTAGGGGGTGAAAATAAGATTTGAGAAAAATATTTTTCTTCAGGAATGAAAGTTAGAAGAAAACGCAACCGGAATGTTTTCTTTAAAAATATATTTTAACAGCTGACATTTCGGCTTTGGTCAAAGCCATCCTCTGAGCTGTTAGTGGTCATGCGAGGATGGCTTTTACCAAGGCCGAAAAGTAAGCTGTTAAAATATACTATTTTTAAAGAAAAAATTCTGGTTGCGTTTTCTTCTAACTTGCAATCCTAATACAAATTCCACCAGCCATAAAATACCCTTATACCAGCTTTTTCCAAACTGTGAGGCTCACCTCCCTAGGGAGACGCGGTCTAGTCCAAGGAGAGGCGCGAATATTGGCCCCCAGAACCAATTTTCCAAATGATTGCTAGTTTTAATATAAATATGAATAAATAAAATATTTTAAAAATGGGGGGGGGGGCGTCATAAGATTAATTATTTTTAAGGGAGGCGTGGTAACATAAAGTTTGGAAACCACTGTATTAGACGATGTTTTGAAATTTATAAATATGGGAAAATATCTATTTATATTCCTGGCTTCAATCTTTCTTATGAACTAAAAGGGTTAAGTGGTCTTCATAAGATTTCAAAAGCAAAATGAGAATATACATTTTAAGGAACATCTAAAAAATAATTGATTTTTGAATTTTAATCAAAATCTTTGGAACGAATTTTGAGAAAATCGAAAAAAACTGAAAAAGTACATCGAAATTCTTTGGCCGATTTTAATTAAAAGCTTATTTTACGCCCTAGGGCGGCGCCTAACTTAAATATAAAATTTCATCTTCCTAGCTCAATTCCTTCATGCTTAAAATTGAACACACACACACAGAATATTTTTGATTTTTGAAGCGGGTCGTAATATATTTATTTATTTATTTATTTATATTTCGGCCTTTTTAAATGCATAATTTGAGGTTTTATTAGTACTTTTTTTTTAATAAAAAAAAAAAACACTCACACTTTTTTCTCATTCCTACTCACACTCACACACACATGCAACACAGTCGTTTCGGCAACTTAGGCCATATAAGACTTTGACGATAACGGTTATATTAATTAATAATATATATAATTGGGGTCCAGGCATTCTTATTTAAGCCATTTGGTATCCAAATGGCTTAGATAAAATCATCGGACTGCCAGGGGTCCTAACCCCTGACCCTTGGTTTAGAAGGCCAGCACTCTAGCCACTAGACCAAGCCCGAGGGCCCGAGCCCTGCTTATAAATTTCATTTCATCTTCTAATATATCGGCGGAAACTATATATACGTATGTCGACACAAAAAATCTGGTGGGACAGTCACACAAGATTTTTAAAAATATTTTATTTTGGAACTTTCCGGATTTTCGGCGAGTTTGTTTTAGGCGAGATTTTGCTTTGGGCGAGAAAATTTTCGGCGAGTTATACCGCCCCCATAATAATTTTGTATATTCTACATATAATATTATATGGTTTTCGAATGGGGGGGGGGGGGGGGCGCTTAAAAGGTATTGTGCCCCGGGCGCGCGTTAAGCTCACTACGCCACTGGTCAGGAACGAAGTTCCTCACGCCTTTTCTTCAATATTTATACCCAAAGTAAACTTTTTATTTTACAAGAAGGCTCTTGTAAAATAATAACTTTATAACAGAAAAAATCTGGTGTGACTGGCGCACAGCACACAACTTTCTCTTACCTTCGGTAATCGAAAGTTGTGTACTGTGCTTGTCACACCAGATTTTTTGTGTCGACATGTATTTAGTTTCCGACAGTAGGGTACACAATTGAATTCAAGATGTAAAATTTATAAGTATGGGAAAATATTTATATTTTGATACCATGGCAACCATTTCTCCTATCTTTTCTATGGAGTACAAGAGTAAAGTGGTCTTCAGAAGATTTCAATCACAAAATGAGAATATACATTTTATAGAGAATCTAAAAAATAATTGATTTTTGAATTTAAAAAAAAATCGTTGGAGCAAATTTTGAGAAAATCGAAAAAAACTTCTGAAAAAGTGAATCAGTAAAGTGCTAGTACTCTTTGGTCGATTTTGTTCAAAAGCTTCGTGTCACGTCCCATGGGCGTGCCTAACTTAAATATAAAATTTCAACTTCCTAGCTCTTTTCGTTCTTGAGATATTTTGTTCACAGACACACACACACACACAGACAGACACACAGACAGACAGACCATGTCGCGAAAACCACTTTTTTGGATTCAGGGGACCTCAAAACGTGAAGATCCATCAAAATCTCGACATCGAATTTTTGACATGAATCCAATACTTTCTCTCTATATATATATTACATATATACATAGGTAAGAGAAAGTAAAATATGTTGTTGTTTTAACCCTTTTCGGCTACAGAGGCCATTTAGGGGTGATAAATTTATTTATTTAATTGAAAATACATAGTATCGATGGCTACCGGGGGGGGGGGGGGGGGGGGCGTTCCACTCGCTGGTTGCCGGAGGTCACCAATCCCAAGCTTTCGCCGTGCTTGGCATTACTTAACAGCAACGATTGTGGTGGCTGTTGCTATTCTCCGTTGCTAGGCCCCTCCCCCCATTTTTAAGTCCTTAGAGAGTATTTTTCTCTCTTCTGAGGGGAGGGGAGGGGGTCTGACCCTTCATCAAGTTACGCCACTGGATTGCATCATTTGAGTGACCTAGGAGAGCTCAGTTGCTTTGCTCCAAATAGATTCATTTTTTATTCACACATGAATAGATATATAGCCTAAACCTAAATTTATTTAAGTATTTAAATTTGGCTTCTATCATAAGAGATAGATCTATTTAATCAATATTTTAAATATATTTTTTTTTTTTTTTGTAAGTTAATTCACAAATTTACAAATTTCATTTTTGTTTCCTAGTTTTTATCGACTATAGTGGAGAGTGTATGAGGGTCTTGGGGTTTGGAGGGAAGAAATATTATTTCTTTTCTCGATATGAATCCCTTGTGCACAGCCAGATTGAAAAACTCTCACTTGTCAGCTGTTTAAATTGAAATATGATTGAGATAAAAATTCAAGTGATAGTTTTTACCTTAAATCGTAACTTCCCTATTGGTGGTTTGGCATAACGAATGCCCCAGAAACTATAATATTCTACATCTTCTTGAATAATTTTTCGTCCTCTAAGAGAACCACATTTTAGACGAACAATACCATTACACTTCTCTTCTGACATCTTTCACTGCTAAGTGTTTAAACTGGGAGAAATTTATTTTATTCAAGTCAAGGTTGATGCAGTCAATGAACTCGAGTAAAGTTACTTTCAAATTTATTTATTTATTTCTTATTATTATTATAAATAAAATACGAATTTCTTCGAAAAATTGACAGAAAACATTTTACATAACTCGCTTATCCGGACTAATTGCGCGTGGATAATTAAATTCACTTAAAAAAAAAAAAAAAAGAAAAAAACAATTTTATACGTACAGTATATTAAAAGCTTCATTTGTTTTATTTTTTAAGGAAACTATTTTAGAGAGGGGGGGAGGGCTGATTTCGCGTTCTTTTTTTTTTTTTTTTTTAAACATTCACTTTTTTCTCATTCACACTCACACTCACACACACATTCACACAGTCTTTTCGACAACTTAGGCCATTTAAGACTTTGACGATAACCGTTGTAATATATATTAATCTATTGTGGGTTCAGGCATTTCTATTTAAGCCATCTGGTATCCAAATGGCTTAAATAAAATCATCGGACTGCCTGAGTCCGAACCCGCGACGTTTGGTTTAGGAGGTAGGCACGCTACCTACTACGCCACACCCGGGGGCTTCGCGTTCTTATATATATGTGAATGGGTGAAAATGAATATTGAGTACGTTGTAAAATGGTTAGATAACTAGACAAGAAAAAAATAATGGAAAATAAAGCGCCTAAAAGAAAGGCAACCAAAGGAAATGAATGAATATTTTGGTTGCATAACTTCACGGCGAAATCAAAATTAAACCCTTAAAGCCGGCCATTCACGATCGCTCCAAATGGATGTCATCCATTCACTACACGACACAACGATTTTCCCCACTCACGGTCAGTTTTTGGAGCAAATCGCTCCAGTTGGACGGATGGAGCGATCGTGAATGGTTGGCGTTAAAGGGAATACTATATTAAACGGCCATTTTCATCATTTAGAATTTATGTTATTAATATAATCAGTGGTATAAATAAGCCCTCAGCTTATTGAAAATTAAAATGCTTTTAAATAGGGTATTTATATAGGGTCATCCCATGTAAAATGGGAAAAGGACATAGATTTTAAAATTCCTAATTTAATACTAACTTATAGTAAAAAGTCTATATTTCATAAATTTATGAAAAGAAATTTTTAAATTAATAAAAAAACCCGACTTTTTCTTCATAGAAACTTTATTATAGCTCATCCGGAGTCAAATGTCCCATCAGTCACTAGGGAATTCCCCTATATAGTTGCCAGACCTATTCAAGGACCTAAGGATAAAGTCATTGTTATTAAAAAATTAATTTCAACCAATTCTCTCTTAAATTTCTATCTAGGGCTGGACGGTAAACCGGTAAAAATTTTTTACCGAAAACGCGGTAACGAACCTCTAATTCGGTAAAAACCGGTTTTTTTTTCGAAAGTCGGTAAAAACTTATTTTTTCGGACGGTAAAAAATTTTGGTTCCGCGAAAAACAAAAATGTTCCGCAGCGGCAAACTTTGGTTCCGCGGGCGGCAAAAATTGGCGTCTCTAAAAAAAAGGTAAAATATTTTTTCGGACGGGGAAAAATTTTGGTTCCGCGAAAAAAAAATTGGTTCCGCGGGAAAAAATGTGCCGCGGCGGCAAATTTCTGTTCCGCGGGCGGCAAAAAAATTGGCGTCTCTAAAAAAAGGTAAAATATTTTTTCGTACGGGAAAAAATTTTGGTTCCGCGAAAAAAAAAATGTTCCGCGGCGGCAAACTTTGGTTCCGCGGGCGGTAAAAAATTTTTACCGACTTTCGAGAAAAACCGGTTTTTACCGACTTTCGAGAAAAACCGGTTTTTTTTTCATTATCGAGGTCGGTAATGAAAATCCATTACCGTCCAGCCCTATTTCTATCTAATTTTCATTTTTTAATCCAAAAAAATAATCATTTTGTTGTTTTTCCCCCTCAAGTCCTACCTGTGGCCTCAACGTGGCGAGGGGGTGTAACGGAGAGGGTATCTTTCAATACCCTCTTTGGCTAACACAGGGGGCAAACAGGTCGGCCCATCTTCAGATCAACTGGCTGAGAAGATCAGAGGCGTACCAGGGGCTGGGCGGGGGGGGGGGGCGATCCACCACAGGCCCAAAGTCAGCATAGGCCCCAAATATTTTTCTTTGATATGCCCCGGGGCATGCTCAGGGGCCCACATCTTGTGGGTGGCGACCACGAGCTACCCGAGCTGGGACTGACAGTCCTTCTGTTCTTTACATGTCTGTCCCTTCCTTCTATATTTTCAACAGGGGTCAGACCGTGCGACGGGCCGGCCTGTTCTTTTCCTTCCGGTCGCAAAACCCCAAATCGCCGACCCCGCAATACGGGAATAAGGCCAGGAAAGAAGAAGATAGGCTCCTGGGCAGCGGAATTTAGTTTCCCAAATAAAAAAAAAGGGTAAAATAATTTCAACAGGAGGGGAAAAAAATGTTTCGCAGGGTGGAAAAACAAAGTTCGGGAGGAAAAAATTTCGCCTTCCTAAAAAAAAGGTAAAATAATTTCCACCGGAGGAGAAAAAAATTTTCCGCAAGGTGGAAGAAAAATAAAGTTCCGCAAAAAAATTTTTTTTCACAGCAGAGAAAAAAAAAAAAATTCTGCTGAGTGGAAAAATAAAATTTCGAAAAAATATTTTTCCACATTGAACCCCCTCTTCTAGTGACGCCCCAGGCCCCCAATTGTCTCGGTACGCCTCCGGAGAAGATACAAAAGGTTACTGTGTCCTGATTAGTCTACGATCATTAAGCTACGTTTAGACTTGAATACTACAAACAGAATTAAGATTAATTTTGCCGATCTGAAAAACGACACAATGGCACGAAGTATATCTATTTAATGAATTCAAAAAACCCACAATTCATGGCTCGATCGCTCACACAAACACATTTTGCAAATCTGCTTGGATCTTCTCGATCTTGATCTAAAGTGATGTTCGGAGAAATATTAAGGTTAGTACAAAGTTGTTCTCTAAAATGGTACTCTGTCATAATATAAACTCTTTGTTGTTTTTAGGTTGAAGATCTGCAAGTAGTCATCTCGTCAGCAGACATCGCGAGTGATGGAGAAATTGTCGAGGCTACGTCTAAGCTGAGAACAACTCAACAATGTAAGTAGAGTTATTTCTTTCATATAAAAAAATTATTTAATAACTTTGCTTATAAATATTAAATTTATCAAATAGTTTGACAGTTAAAAATTTGATGAACATCTATTGATTTGCTTTTATAAAAAAATCTGGAGTGACTGTCCATATAGCAACAACTCTCTTACCTTCTTTATTCGAATTTCTGTGGTGTGTTGTCACCAAGGGCGGATCCAGAGGTGTTTCTCGGGGGGGGGGTAATCTGGTGTGACTCGTCGCACAGCACACTATTTTTTTTTAATTTCGGTAATTTAAAAGCGCATTCTGTACTTGTTTGCCAGAATATAAATATACATCAAATTTTTAAGTATTAATTTTAAAAATTTTACATTAAAAATAAATTTTTTTGCGAAAAAAAGGTATTTTTTTCGAATCTCGGGGGGGGGGGGTAATTACCCCTTTCCCCCCCCCCTTGTATCCGCCCTTGGTTGTCACACCAGATTTTTTTGTGTCTCTATTTATTTAATTTTCTGCAGTAAATTAGAATTCAAATTGGTAATTATTCTAATGACGTGGCTGTATATAAATTTGTTCGTAATAGGAAGAGGTTTGCAGCCAAATGAAAAGAGCCTCTATTATTAAATAAACTCTTTAATCCGGACGTTTCGGCACAGATTCACTGTGCCATCATCAGCCTTCCAAGCTAAAAATTCATCAAACATTCACATACACTATTATAATATTGCCATTACATTTTTGTATACAGTGTAAAGGTGTTACATATATTACTTACAGTATATAAGTCTTAAGTAGACATATATTAATTATTAATAATAGAGTTGTCTGGATTATATAATGCAATTGATGAATATCAACAATGCATTTAGTCAGCGAATGTGAGACAAAATTAATTACCATCAAGTATCGGATAAGAGAAATAGCTCAATGAATTAAATTTTTAATTAACGTCTTTATATATAATTAAATTATTTAGAAAGAGATAAGGTTTATAGATACTATGATTTAATTTTATTTAAAATATTTATTTCTAATTATAATATAAACTTTCTATTAAAAAAGTGCCCAACTCTCATCAATCAAAAAGGAGAACATTTATTATAATTTATACCTCCGTTATTTTTATTGTTATACGGACAAGAGTCAATTGTCACTTAGAAGGGCAGTATAAAAATTGCTTAACCCCACGCAATCTGTCTGAAAATTAAGGGCTCTATCCCCATATTTTTTTATGTAACATTTTTCTGCTATCAACCTTTTGGACAAATGATCAACTACTGCCAGGGTGCTGATATTACCAAAATCGAATTTGTGCCCCGTTTTTTTAGGGCGGATATATAAACTGGGTGATCATCAATTTTTACAGAATAATTTGGACCGATTTAAAATAATGGCAAGAAAAAATGGCTATCCCAATTATTTTGTAAACAAAGTCATACTTAATTTTCAAAATAAATATGTCACTAATACAGCCAATGTGCCTAGTAATGTCAATACCGTAAGTTCATTTTTCTCGATAAATTATATCCCTAGTGTGTCTGAGAAAATTAAAAAATTATTAAATAGCTTTCAAATTAATGTAGCATTTAAACAACAAAATAACATATCGTTCCTTTTTAATAATAAAGACATCATTCCACAGAGCAAAAAGAATAATACGATCTATATGATCAACTGCTTAAATTGCCCATCCCCCTGCAAGGTCTATATAGGCCAAACAGGTAGATATCAAGGGGTGAGAATCTCCGAGCATGAAAGATCGGTTAGAAATAAAAAGTTAACAACTGCGCTCGCTACCCATGCTTTTGAGACGGGGCACAAATTCGATTTTGGTAATATCAGCACCCTGGCAGTAGTTGATCATTTGTCCAAAAGGTTGATAGCAGAAAAATGTTACATAAAAAAATATGGGGATAGAGCCCTTAATTTTCAGACAGATTGCGTGGGGTTAAGCAATTTTTATACTGCCCTTCTAAGTGACAATTGACTCTTGTCCGTATAACAATAAAAATAACGGAGGTATAAATTATAATAAATGTTCTCCTTTTTGATTGATGAGAGTTGGGCACTTTTTTAATAGAAAGTTTATATTATAATTAGAAATAAATATTTTAAATAAAATTAAATCATAGTATCTATAAACCTTATCTCTTTCTAAATAATTTAATTATATATAAAGACGTTAATTAAAAATTTAATTCATTGAGCTATTTCTCTTATCCGATACTTGATGGTAATTAATTTTGTCTCACATTCGCTGACTAAATGCATTGTTGATATTCATCAATTGCATTATATAATCCAGACAACTCTATTATTAATAATTAATATATGTCTACTTAAGACTTATATACTGTAAGTAATATATGTAACACCTTTACACTGTATACAAAAATGTAATGGCAATATTATAATAGTGTATGTGAATGTTTGATGAATTTTTAGCTTGGAAGGCTGATGATGGCACAGTGAATCTGTGCCGAAACGTCCGGATTAAAGAGTTTATTTAATAATAGAGGCTCTTTTCATTTGGCTGCAAACCTCTTCCTATTACGTTCAAATTGGTAAATTTATAACTATAGGAAAATATATAGACTATATTTTGTCACTGATCCTGAATAATACGTCCTCACAAAAAATCTGGTGTGACAAGCACAGAACACAACTTTCGATTACCGAAGGTAAGAGAAAGAACGAAATTTATTCCTCCTTACGGAAAATTTTTTTCTCCCCTCTCGTGAAAAACATTTTACCTTTTTTTTGAGGTAACGATATTTTTTCCGCCCCCTTGTATATTGAATGATAAAACTTCACTTCATATGAGAATTAAAAATAAGGGAACCACCGCAGCTGGCGGCAAGATAGTACTTTTCATTAATTGGAGCACCAGGTAGTAGATTATGAGAATAATTGCCGGTCCCCATAATTTGGCGTGGTGTTTAGGCCCTATATTTATATTTATAACAGAGAGAGAGAAAAGAGGTGAAGGGGTTAGAGGGGACCACCACAACTGGTGGCAAGATAGTATTTCTCAGGGGACTATAGAGAATCCCCTCAGTTGCTGACAAGACAGTTTTTTCATTGTTTGAGGTTTTAAGTATAAGAATTTGACCATAATTGCAAATCTTCACATCATCTTAGCATGCATTCCATTGATTTCCTATGGAAATAACAGGGGTGGGGGTAAAAAAAAATTGGACCAAAAATTGGCCCGGCAAGATTCGGATCCTTATTCTGGGAGCTATTCTTAGCCCAAATCCATTGTCAGAATTCGGTCCTCACATTTTGCATACTCAACTACCTCCAGCGCCCGCTCTATAAATAAATAATATTTTTACAAAATTTCTGTTTTGTTTATATTATTTGTTACTTTGTATATAATTATTTGTTATATAATTATATATAAACATAGGCAAAAAAATAAAAAAACTTGTGCATATACAAAACAAAATATCAAATTATTTATTATTTTTTATCATTTTTCTTTTTTTTAATATGAAACAATGATAAAATATTATTAAAAAATAATAATTACATAGTAGAAAATAATTAAATCATATCGCTAAATATAGTGGCATTGAAAAAGAAAACAAACATATAATGTTATCCTAGCTTTCTATTTGAAATAAATAAATGATAAAAAAACACTAAAAATATCAGATATTTTCCATAGTAAGAATAAGATTAGTCAACGCTATTTTGGCATCGCTCTCTTCAAAATATTGGAGCACTTCCAAAGCTCTTTGGCTATGCTCGTTATGTACTTTTTCAGCCAAGCCAATTCCAGGTCCGGAGCTTACCCTTTCATGAACCTAAAAATACGGCTATATTAAGTATTTAAAAATATTTAGAACTGCAAGTTTCCGATAATTTCCTGATCATTACATTAAAGAACAAAATTTTTGACGTGACAATGTTTTACAATGCATGTATAGTGGCCGGGAAGGGAGGCATGCACGAAAAAGTTGGCGGCTTGAATAACTCCTCTGTCTTAAGAGGTTTAGTTATGTTGAATATATGGTTAGAAAGAATGATTCTTCAGCTAAAGATTTCTCTATTTCTTTTTTTTTTATCCTTTCATTTTACCGCATGGCGGTAAATTCTAATTTGAAAGTTTAAACCACTGTAGATTCCGAACGGCTAATCAGATCAGACTAAATGTGATGTCATTTTGTGCAGAAAGAAAAACTCTATATTGACTATATAAATAAATCGCAATTAATAAACTCTAAAATCAATTGATAAATTGTTGAGTTTGATATTTTAGCCAGATATTCAGTTTTTTTCGATTTTCTCAAAATTCCCTCCAAGGATTTTTTTTAAAATTCAAAAATGAACTATTTTTAGATGCTCTTTAAAATGTATATTCTCATTTTGCCGTTGAAATCTTCTGAAGACCACTTTACTCTTGTTCTTCATAGGAAAGATAGAACTGGTTGCCATGGTAACGGAATTTAAATCTTTTTCTTTTATTAGATTAAAAATCAATTATTATTTAAATTCCCATTTATTTTTATTTTATTTGTGTCTTTAATTGCTTAGGAGAAAACATATATATCTCTCTCTCTCTCTCACTTGCAAACATTATCGCCTGTCTCTCCGCCTTCTCTCATAGGCCTAATGTTAATTTCCTATAGGAATTTGTATGTTAATTTCGATTCAAAAGGGGTTCCCCTTTGGAACTTTTTTAGGCATTTAAAATTTTTTTTTCCAATTCTTATGAAATTTTGTATTTATTTACGATTCTATATTGTGTATAAAATGTCCAAATATGAGATTAAAATTTTGAAAAATAACCATAGTTTATTTCAAGCAGTCAACATTTAAAATGCAAGTTTGAAACTAAGGTGCTATCGGAAACTAAATATATCTCGACACAAAAAATCTGGTGTGACCAGCACGGTGCACAACTTTCTCTTACCGAAGGGTAAGAGAAAGTTGTGTGCTGTGCGCCAGTCACACCAGATTTTTTGTGTCGAGATATATTTATTTGTTATCAAGCAAATACAAAAATACAAGATGTCACAATAATCTTTAATTTTTTTTAAATTTAAAAATGAATTTAATGTTATTATTAATCACACATTAATTAAGAAATTTTTAAAATAAGCTTAGATGATTTATTTAAAAATCAACTGTCAAATTAGTTCAGCATTCTTGCAATAGATGGCAGTCTAGTCTAACAGCCGATCCCCTAATAGCCTAAATTTATATATTTGTAAGCTTTTATAAAAGATACATAATATATAATAACATTTATAAAGTATTTATTGTTAAAAGATCAATGAAAATCAACCAAATGCATTAAATATTATTAGCTACCATTCTGACATCTCTTGGCAAATTTTTGAATTACTTGGCATACTTTTTATGACACACGACGCCATCTTATCGGGAAAAGCATGCATAACACCTTCGCTCTTGTGCCGCTTTAACCAACCTGATATTTTTATATCTATACTATTATCAACTATTAGAAATATTCGAGATCAAAAGTGATACTTTTTAATGAATATTACCTCAATAGTTAGAGTTTTTGGTTGTAATACATGAATATTGTTGCGATAACCGCACCACACTCTTCCATGCACAGCTGCCATACAACGAATACTATGTTGCCCAGGAGTTCCAATATCTACAAGATGATAAGCGTCCAAATTCCATTGGCCATCCGGTTTTCTTGCAAAAACGGCCACCTTGCCATCGGCTAATGCAACCACTACTCGACCCTGTACATGACTGTAAACAAAAACAAAAAGGAGAGGTGTAAAAACTAAAAATAAAAAAATAATTCTATAGGAATATGATGACTTACACAATGGAGAGTACAGAGTCGGTGAGTCGAAGAGAATGAAGGCAAAGACTCCAATTGGTAACTGCTGAATGTACATAGAGATGCCCTTTTTGAGATCCCAACCACATAGTTGGAAGGACACTCGACATTTTCCCCATTTCCGAAAGAGCATGCTCGTTCTCTAAATTAACATTTAACAAAAAACAAGATTAGATTTAAGAGGAATTTATTTTTAAATAACCAATTATGATCATTTTTTATTTATTGTTAAAATTGATGGAGCCCCCCCGTGGCCAATAATGTGTAATAACTTTTGATATTAATATTATTTGAAATTCCTATCGGGGTCCCCGAAGAGCTTTTGTGCACGAAGACACACACTTCAAACCCAACCGGCCATCTACCAATACCCCGTGAAGTTACTTTATTTCCTATCTCAAACTTCTCCTCATGTGTTCATTTCTAGTAAACGAGCTATTCCTCATTTCTGGTTCCTTTTACTGAGAGAGACCTTAAATTAAAAAAAAAATATCTTTTTAGCTACAGACGCAAAAAAAAAAAATGATCATAATTCCAGAAAAGAAATATTTATTTTACGTAACTAAACATGATATTTTTAAAATAGAAATTTTTCACTTTGATGTATTTAAAAGAAGATTAAAAAAAATATTTTTATTATTGTCGAATTAATAGCCAACTAAAAAATGTTACCATCTTCAAGACTAAAAAATCTGGTGTGACTGTCGCACAGCACACAACTTTCTCTTATCTTCGGTGATTGGAAGTTGTATTCTGTGCTTGTTACACCAGATTTTTCGTGTCAACATATATTTAGTTTCCAACAGTACGGTATATTCGATTTTCAAGATGTAAAATTTATAAACGGGGGAAAATATTTATATTTTGTTATCATGGCAGCCATTTCTCCTATCTTTCCTATGAAGTACAAGGGTAAAGTGGTCTTCAGAAGATTTTGAGAGCAAAATGAGAATATACATTTCAAAGAGCAGCTAAAAAATAATTTATTTTTGAATTTTAATCAAAATCGTTGGAGCAAATTTTGAGAAAATCGAAAAAAACTGAAAAAGTGCATCAGTAAAGTACTAGTACTTTTTGGCCGATTTTGATCAAATGCTTATTTTCACGCCCTAGGGGGGGGTGCCTAACTTAAATATAAAATTTCAACCTCCTAGCCCAATTCCTTCATGCTTAAAATGGAACACACACAGACAGACCATGTCGCGAAAAACACTTTTACTTTCTCGTACCCTATATATGAAATATATAGGAGAGAAAGTATTGCGATCATGTCAAAAATTCGATGTCGAGATTTTGATGGATATACATGTTTTGAGGTCCCCTGAGTCCAAAAAAGTGGGTCCCGCAAATTGGTCTGTGTGTGTGTGTGATGTGTGTATGTATGTGTGTCTGTGTGTATGTATGTATGTGTGTGTGGACAGATTTTTAGCATGAAGGAGTTGAGCTAGCGGATTGAAATTTTATATTTAACTTAGGTACCTTCCCCAGACTCTCAAAATAAGCTTTTAAACAAAATCGGCCAAAAAGTACTAGTACTTTACTGATGTACTTTTTCAGTTTTTTTCGATTTTCTCAAAATTCCCTCCAAGGATTTTTTTTTAAAATTCATAAATGAACTATTTTTAGATGCTCTTTAAAATGTATATTCTCATTTTGCCGTTGAAATCTTCTGAAGACCACTTTACTCTTGTTCTTCATAGGAAAGATAGAAATGGTTGCCATGGTAACGGAATTTAAATCTTTTTCTTTTTATTAGATTAAAAATCAATTATTATTTAAATTCCCATTTTTTTTTAAATTTATTTGTGTCTTTAATTGTTTCCGAGAAAACATATCTCTCTCTCTCTCTCCTCTCACTTGCAAACATTATCGTCTCTCTCTACTCTTTTTAAATTCCCTTTCCACCTTTATCTTCGCATAGGAACAATGTTAATTTCCTATAGGGATTTGTATGTTAATTTCGATTCAAAAGGGGGTCCCCTTTAGAACTTTTTAGGCATTTAAAATTTTTTTTTCCAATTCTTATGAAATTTTGTATTTATTTACGAATCTATATTGTGTATAAAATGTCCAAATATGAGATTAAAATTTTGAAAAATAACCATAGTTTATTTGAAGCAGTCAACATTTAAAATCCAAGTTTGAAACTAAGGTGCTATCGGAAACTAAATATATCTCGACACAAAAAATCTGGTGTGACCAGCACAGTGCGCAACTTTCTCTTACCGAAGGGTAAGAGAAAGTTGTGTGCTGTGCGCCAGTCACACCAGATTTTTTTGGATTCAGGGGACCTCAAAACAAGAAACAATTTAGATTCTGATTGAAAATGATTTTTAGTTAATGCCATTAAAAAAATATTTATTTGTTATTCTCTTCTTTAAATTACATCTAAAGTGAATTAAACAAAAAAAAAAAATACTTAAATTTTAAATGTTTCCATTCTAATGATAAAATAAAAAATAATGTGCAAATAATTAAAATATATGTCGATGATAGAAGTTTAAATCAAATAAAAAGAGAAGATGTCGGCCTCTATCGAATTAAAAAGGAAACATTTCGGCTTTAAATAAATAACGCCATCATCAGTTCTTGGAAGACAATATAAGCAATCTCAATGAGTAACACATCGAGAACCTGATATATTAAATTTGATATAAAGATATGCACATTAGTTCTGTGTTTACTCATATAACTTATATACATATTTTATATATATATCAACTCTATCTGCATCTCATTGCCAATATTCTCCTAAGAACTGAAGATGGCTTAAAGCCATTGGAATTTCATTCGATAGAGGCTGACATTCGCTCATTTCATTGATCTATTGATTTGAATTTATTATTGTTTTGGACAAGTTTTGCTTTTTTTTTAAATCAAAAAATGAGCAAATTTTATTTTGTTTTATAGAAAATGTTTATTACAACCCCAATCAGAGATAAATATCAAATATATTTTATTTTGTTTGCAATCCGTTTAAAAAAAATTATGATAGTAAATTAGAACTTTGTATTAAATGCTAGTACGTGCGAAAATTAGGGGGGCGGGGTCAAAATTCTATTTTTTTTATTTTTCCCTTTCGATTGCTGAAGTTATTTAGTATACAGGGTATTTCTGGAGTAAATATTTTAGGGTGTGGTAGTCAGGGCTGCCGCAGACAGACTTGACGGGCCCAGGGGCTACTTAATATCGGGCCTCCCCACCCCATCCATAAAGTTTTTTTTTAGTATGTACCAGGTAAATAGGCTATTGTGGCCTTCATGCCAACAATTTATTTTTAAAAATTTTTGAAACATAACATAGCTTATAATATTTATATAAATAAAAAAGTTATTTAAAAATTTTTCAAAATTTCCTAAACATAGGTTTACCAAAATTTATCCGGACAAACGACTACCGGGGGGGGGGGGGGGGGGTCTGGGTGTATGGAAAATTTTTTGAAAATTAGACACTAAAATCTGCGTTTTTAGATATCCTGAGACGTGAAAAATATTATCAAACTTGCTTTGAGCTTAAACGGTTCCCTTAGGAAAGAAATTTCAAGAAAACTATTTTTTTTTTTATTGAAATTTCAAGAGCCCGGGCCCCCTCAGGATAAAATTTAAAAAAATGATTTTTTTAAATTGAAATTTTAACCATGAAAATTATTTTTTATTATCATTAGTACTATAAGGTTGGAACGCAACCGGGCCCCGGGGATATAGCCCCCCTGCCTGCGGCCCTGGTGGTAATATAAACGAATTGCAGTAAAAAATTCCCTATAACTTTCCAATTTTTAATGAGTCAAGATATACGGCTGTCATGTTTCCTTACCCCTTTGAATTTTTGCCGATTGAAAGGCGAATTCCACAAATCAAAAGTCAACACATGAGACGATTTGATTATTTTCGGATAATGCATAGTGCAGCCCTCATCAAAGAACGTCAAAGAGCTACACGTGGTGTAATCAGAGAAGTGAAAAATGCTTGAAAAAAAGTTGGTGGTGGAATTTTTGAAAATCTACTTTGAATGACTTTGCTTTCAATGTGTTGGGAATAAATAGTAACAGTTGTATCTCTGGTTGTTATTTGGAATTTTTTATTGCAATTCGTCTATAAACTACCCCCCTTATAATACACCCCCGCAAACTTTGACTTAAGAATACCCGTTTTGCAAACAATTCTATTTCCATGTACAATTTTTAAACATTTAATATTAATACATTCATACATTTCTGTAAATATCTCTGCACAAGTTCAAAACATTTTAATCAAATTATACATTTAAATAAATAAAGAAAAATAGTGTACTTTGCGACAAGTCTCCTCTGAGATACCCCCGGAATCACCTTAATCCGCTTGGATATCTCTTGTTGTTATATGGAATTTTTTATTGCAATTCTCTATAAACTACCACCCCTTGCAGTATTTACAATCCCCCTGAAACACCCTGTATATTGTTAATTTATTATACTATGTCGAAAGAAATAGGGGGTTGGAGCCGTCCAACCGTTTGACATTATTTCACTACAAATTTCCCTTTTTTAAAAAATCTAAATGCATTATCTATCTTCAAAGAAAAGTCCAATGACAAATTTGAATATAGAAGTGCTTGTCCAAAACTAATAATGAGTATTATGATGTTAAAATAAATTAAAAAAAAAAAAAAAACTACTGTTAAAAAAATGAAGGAAAGAAAATTAGCGTTTGGGGATTCATTCACCTGTGGCAGGCTCGCTGAGCCCATCCTTGACCACCGGAGAGACTTCTTTGACGAGACGAGCCCGGGGCGTAATAGGGGGAAGGGAGTCGTCGATTACTTCATCTGGCGTACGACACAGGCACCCAAACAGGCACAAACACAGACAAGCGTGGGATTGATAAGGCACCCCGGACACATGGCATGGTTAGTTTCATTTGCCAGCAGAGAAAGAAGAAGAAAAAAAAAAACAAAGATCAACAGAAACGAAGAAAGAAAAGGAAAAAAAAAAAACTCCCAAGAAAAATAAAAAATGGCATTCAAAAAGCATATGCATAACAATAAAATTTTTGGCGCTAGAATTATATTTATTGATTAAATATATTATGTTGTTTTTTTTTGTTTTAAATATTTCTTAGTTATTGCGCCTCAAATTTAAAAGCAAACAAAAAAAAAAAAAAAACAAATAGAGTTGAATTGAATGATACCTGGGTCTGGAGGGACTTGGTCAGGCGCTTCGCTTCCACTAGCGCAGCTCACGAATGTTATACGTCCTATGTCAAAATTATCATCGCCAGTGCTGCAAGAAGTATCTTCGTTCGTTTGATTTTCTTCTTGGCCTTTAACACATCATTTAAAACACGTTTTATTTCATTTAATAAGTTCATTTAAAAGGAAATAAATACACTGCGCCTCAAAAAAAATAAAATGTAAACACTTAATTTCTTCTTTACTAGACCAATCACAAAAGGTGTCCAGAAAAAACGCACTCAAGGAAAAAAATATTTTCAATCTTTGTTTGAAAAGTATTTTTTTTAATCTAATAAATGACATTAAACCTTCTGAAATCGTCTCGTCTCGTTTTACGGTATACAACCTCGTTAAGGGGGCTCGGGAGCGAAGTGGTTACGCATGTTTTTCCCGATTGTGTCATAAAAAGTATGGCCAAAAATTAAGTAATTCAAAAATTTGCCAAGAGATGTCAGAATGGTAGCTAATAATATTTAATGCGTTTGGTTGATTTTCATTGATCTTTTAACAATAAATTAAATGCTTTATAAATGTTATTATATATTATGTATCTTTTAAGCATACAAATTATATAAATATAGGCCAGAAATTCGCTATTAGGGGATCAGCTGTTAGACTAGCCTGCCATCTATTGCAAGAATGCTGAACTAATTTGACAGTTTATTTTTTTAAATAAATCATCTAAGCTTATTTTAAAAATTTTTTAATTAATATGTAATTAATAATAACAATAAATTCATTTTTAAATTTAAAAAAATTAAAAATTATTGGGACTCCCCCCTCCCCGAAAAAAAATTTCTATATACGCCCCTGATAGGTATATTTTTTCCAGGGACAAAAATATAAATATTTCCGTTTATATATGAGCTCCAAGGGACTCTCTTCAAGACAAATTTCACAAAGGTTTTATTTCAAAGAAATGCTTATATTCTCTATATGCAGCCAAAAAATACTCTCGATTCTCTGTAAACGTTCATACGGGTGAGCAAAGTTTACCCGGAGCGCCTGAACATTTACAGAAAATCGAGAGTTTTTTTATATTTGAAAAATGTCAAGGGGAGGAGACCGGATATGTCCTTGCTATTGAGATATAAGCAAGTGATTTGAATCAGAAAGAAGTCGATGAGCGGCGCACAGTGGAGCAAACGCGGAAATAAATCAAAAATCTCTTTCTGGAGTTAAATGTTATTGTTTTTTTTATCCTTGAGTAGTCAAAGAATTAAAACCTATTCGCTTCTTCAATGGAAAAAATTTTCTGTAATTTAATTGGTGTAAAATTATTGAATTTTGTTTTCAACTTAACTTTCAGCCCGCTGCAGCATATTTGATTGAAAAGTAATATGTGCATAATATTGAAGCATCATTTTATTACAGTGGCCGTCACATAAGAAACCAATAAATTGCCGAAACCTTATCACAATGAAGAGCAAATTTGAAGCGAGATTACTGAACTGCTTTAAGTTTGCATCCATGATATATCAAAGAATATTTTCCTGCCTATTCCTGCCTATTAGGACGTTATTGTCAAGACTTCAGGCTGAACCACGCTACAAAAAACTTCATATCCACGAATGAAGATGTATTCCACAGGATATTAGAAACATCTGACCCATTTATTTCTAGCTTGCGACGCGAACAAAAAAAAAATCATTGTGTGGTTTTATGAAACCACGATGCAAGTGAAACTTTTTTCGGATCGTAGGCGTTTAACTGAAAATTTTCAAAAAATTATTCAATTAAGGTTATTAAAATCGCGTTTTTAATCTTAATTTAATAATTGGAAAATAGGAAATCAATAGACGCATGTTAAAAACTGTGAACAATATTCATTTAGTAATTAGCCGTGAGGGCTTCGCCCCCCTGGATTATATATGGACCCTGTTACGCAATGGTGTGTCAAAGACCAAATATCGAGTTTTGAGAAAATCAACAATAAAGTTTTTTGTTTACATTGAATTCTATATAATTTTTCTTGTCAATTGTGCAAGTAACATTAAATATAAATTTTTTTAGGACATATTTCATAAAAAATACTATTAATTAAAGCATTTGAAACAATATTCCGTGTTTAACTCAATTTTCAATTTTTTGGTCTTTGACACACCATTGCATAACAGGGTCCATATATGCAGTATATATAGATTGAAGATTTGAATATTTTAAATTATTTTAAAAATTATATTTTATCAATTTAAAAATTGAATTATTAAATCTCACAATTATTTTTTTATAATTCATTATATATATTAAATTTCAACTTTCTTATTTTTGTCGTCACGGATTGTGACGTCATGGCTTATAGCGTCATGGCCTTTTACGTCACCTCCTTACAAAGCGACATGCTGATAGAAGAACCAAAAAAATTCGTAGTGATATAATAAAAGTTTCACCTTAAAAATATTTTTCGCTAAGTGCAGAGGCTTCAGATTTATTAATTTAATATTAACTGTTATCATAATTGAGAAAACAGGGTGAATAAAGAAGAGCAGCTAGTATTTGTTTCATTTATTTAAGGCCCATTAAGCTGACGTTTCGGTCTCGGTCTAGACCATCCTCAGAGCTTATGGACTGTTAATATGAGATAAATTGTAAAAAGCTCAATTATATAATTCATAACCCTTATATAATAATACCTCAATTGTACAACCCTATGTATATTAATTTATATCTACAGTATTTATATACCTTGCTATAACTTAAGGGTTATGAATTATATAATTGAGCTTTTTACAATTTATCTCATATTAACAGCCCATAAGCTCTGAGGATGGTCTTGACCGAGACCGAAATGTCAACTTAATGGCCCTTAAATAAATGAAACAAATACTAGCTGCTCTTCTTTATTCACCCTGTTTTCTCAATAAATTTATCCAGCTATAAATCTACCTTTCTCAACAACTGTTATCATAATTATTTTATATTTTGTAATACCTAATAATTTTACTATTATTTAATATGCACCTACTTTTTACTTCACATTTGTTATATTTAAGTGCTGATCTTCATCAGCAAAATAAATACTCGTATATTCAAATAAACTCCCTCACCTTTATCACAAGAAGTTTGTTCAGTAGGAACAGGAATTTGTTCCATAAGATTGGGTGGTGGATCAGTTGCGGCTGCATAATCAGACTCACTAGCACCAGGAACGCTGGCAATGCAGAGTAAATGAGATTGGCACACGGGAAATGATTCTAAAATATCCGCAGGATTATTAGCATCGATCACAGTCACCTAAAATTAATTTATTATTAATTAATAACTACTAGAGAGTGTTAAATTAAATATTTTCAAAATTTAATTACTTTGCTAGCTGAATGTGTACTTGTACATATCCATACAAGTGATGAAAGATTATGTTCTAGAGATACAGATTCTTTGGCGAGACGTTCACCTTCCCGTAATTCTGCATCAAGTTGTTCCACTTCGGATGGCTAGAAAATAAATTTCATTTTGAATCTTATCTTATACTATTAAACGAGCAATGTATGTTTATTTGTAAGCACAACAGTTCTCGAAAACGGCTCTAACGATTTTTTTCAAATTTTAAATATATACAGATACGAATAGGATGGCAGCCAGGAAAGAAATCAATCAATCTTTATCTAATTTTAATTTGATTGCTGACGTTTCGGACGCAAATCACGCCCTTCCTCAGAACAATCGATAGTTAATAAAATACAGATGGGCGTCATTCTACTCGTATCAGCCATCATCTCAATATTATTTAAATATATATTCGCTCTGTCCCATAATACTTGATAGTTTTCGTTTCGTAGCCGCGGCTTATTACAAAAATATTTTTTCTTATGAGTTTCATTAATAATAATTCTTTATAAAAAAACATCATTTACCATAGAAATAAGGCTCGTGCCCCCCCTCCCTCCCCCAGAAAGCTTCTTGTTCCAAGAAAAAGTGCTAAAATATAGGGCTTTCCAGACCCACCGGAGGATAGCTGGTCCCATGCCCCCTCCCCCCCCCTTAGGCAAATTCTCTATTTACACTCATCATCAGAGCCCTTGGGGGGGAGAGACAAACTCCCCCCTGTTCACCTTTTTGGTCACAGCAACTCCCTCTTTTCGTGGACTTGCCTGGGGCTATTGTGGTAAGGTCCTATTTTTATTGATGTACTTTAGTCAGTGACGTCATTTCAACTTTTCCTTGGGGGTGGGAGCAAACATTTTTTTTTCTTACTTACAAATAAGTACTCAAATTTGGCCAAAAGATATTTAATTTAATTAATAGTTTAATATTGTACAGTTTATATACTCGTAGATATATTTTATTTAGAATAATATAAAATTTTATAAAAATCAGAGCACTTGGGGGGACAAGCTCCCTTCTGCCCCCCCCCCCCCCAAATGATGCCACGGACTTTAATAAAACTGTCATTTTTGAAAAATAAACTATTATTAAATCAACTTTTTTGTCTAAAAATTAATTTAAAAAAAACATTTCAAGTAATATCGGGCAAGAAAAATGCAAAAAACTATCAAGTATTATGCGACAGAGGGGGGTATTATTTCTGGTAAACAAAACAAATTGCTTTAGGGGTCGTCTTTGAAAAACTTTTTAAATAAATAAAAAACCAGCTCCGGGTCGGTCAACCAGAAATTTTTATTTTAAAAAAGCTCTTAAGGCGGAACAGGAGCGAAGGTGTTACCCATGTTTTTTCCGGATAAGATGGCGTAGTGTATCATAAAAAGTATGCCCAAAGTAATTCAAAAATTTGCCAAGAGATGTCAGAATGGTAGCCGCTAATAATATTTAATGCATTTTGTTGATTTTCTATTGATCTTTTAACAATAAATACTTTGTAAATGTTATTACATATTATGTATCTGTTATAAAAGCATAAAAATATATAAATATAGGCTATTAGGGGATCAGCTATTAGACTAGCCTGCCATCTATTGCAAGAATGCTAAACTAATTTGACATTTGATTTTTAAATAAATCATCTAAGCTTAACTAATATGTGATTAATAATAACAACAAATTCATTTTTAAATTTAAAAAAAATTAAAGATTATTGGGACAGATTGTTTTTTTTTGTATTTTTTTGATAACAAAAAAATTAATTACGATAATTTTTTAATAAGTCATTAAAAAAATTATACCTCGATGTCCCAATAATCTCTTAAGAATTTAATTAATTTAAATAAAAATAACGCATTGAAAAAATTCCTTATAATAGTCTAGTTTTTTTTAAAGTACGTTTAGACGTCGCTCCTGAACCCCCTTAACATCAGAGAATCCAGTAAAAGAGATGATGTACTTTTTCAGTAAAATCATCTCAATCGCAATTAATAAAATCTCACCTCTGCCTCTTTATTCGAATTAGAATCAGATGCCAATGAAATTGGTTCTTCAGTTCCTGTAGACGTAGATGATGGCGAAGTATAAAAAACACTTGCTCCTACAACGCTCCCTCCATCTCGTGTTCGGCCACCCGAAAGGTTAACACCAGCTGCGCACCATAGCTGAGAGTTCAATACGAAAGCCAACAGGGCCAAGTTAGACAAATAAAATATATATATATATTTTTTTTTAACAGCATTTTAATTAAATATTTACCTTCATTCCTGGCTCTTTTTCTGCTAATGGACGACAATAGATAGGTACAGGTACTGGGATTCGACCACTATTGCTTGAAGTGCTTTAGAGCCATAGACGATGATGGAATAGGTTGCGTTGAACCTTGACTATTAGGTTTGAACCGGGCTTGGCTGCAAGTGACCAGCCATACGCCTGCAATCGGCCATCGTCTTTACGCGGTACATGAGCCCGAACTTGTCTATATTGTTCCGCTTTCTTTCCACTAGCTCTTCGAGCAGCCAATTTTTCTGATGATCTAAAATATTTCAATTGTGTATACCATAGCGTCAAAATGGTATATCTCAGTTAGATCCGTAGTTCAATCACGAGTCGTTGTTTATTGATTTCTCATCGTGTTCACTTTTCGATTATATAATTACAATTTTCTTGTATTTCCTTGTAATATATTTTAAAATATAATTGTTAGATATCTTACTATTTTTTTAATTTTGTTAACTCTTGTGTAAATTATCTATCCATTACAATAAAATTGTTTAACTGATCGTAGGTTTTTATGAAGAGTGCGATCGGCACTCGAAACGTCGACAAAAAATTTATTTTATTAAAAGTGTAAAATGGCTGTTATTTATTAATCTTAAGGAAATGGATTTGCAGCCAAGGAGAATAAAAAAAACTATTTAGTTTCTTTCGGTCGACGTTTCGGACGCCAATCGCGTCCTTCCTCGGGACCAAAGATTGTTAGAAAGATTTTGTTGTGGCATACATAAAATATTTGAACAATATTGATAATGGCATCTTTTTTGTATAGGGAAGAGCTCTCTGTGCGTTATTTTTTCCAATTCAATTGGACAATTGGAAAAAATAACGCACAGAGAGCTCTTCCCTTATACAAAAAAGATGCCATTATCAATATTGTTCAAATATTTTATGTATGCCACAACAATCTATGTGTGCTTTCTAACAATCTTTGGTCCCGAGGAAGGACGCGATTGGCGTCCGAAACGTCGACCGAAAGAAACTAAAATAGTTTTTTTATTCTTCTTGGCTGCAAATCCATTCACTTAAAATTTATTTTATTTTTCACCTTGGCTGCCCTTTATGCCACATCCTCATATCATAATATCCAGCCATCAAGAAACAACTAGTTTATAATAAACGTTTTTCCAAAATTAATTTCTTCAACTCTTATTGTCTGCACGATAGTTCTGAGGATGATCCCGTCCGGGATCGAAACGTCAACATGATGAGAAATCAATAAACAACGAAATACAAATTAGCTGTCTATCTTATCTTATCCTCTATCTCAGCGTTTCCCAAAGTGCCGGTCGCGAGGCCAGGAGAAAATTTGTAAGAACAAAAATAAATTTGCAAATTTATGTAGAAACAAATAACTTGATTTTTTTTATGAAAAAATAAAATTTGTTTTGTAAATGAATGTTATTCTTTTTCATAAGATGGGTTGTGAAAAATTTTAAAATCTCGATCAAAGGATTTGGGAAACGCTGATCTCAAAAACTCTATTTGTTTCATCAAAGAATGGAAAAAAAAATGCATCGCTTCTTTGTTAAATCGAAAACCAAGTCCATTCCA
>JAKCPI010015143.1:0-58704 GCA_023213315.1 Euborellia annulipes | reverse complement strand
ACTTCTGAAAATGCAAAAATTAAATGACACATCAGTAGATGAATTTGCTAATATGTAAGTAAGGCAAATGCCCCCCCCCCCCCCAACCCGAAGGTCCCTTAGTCGCTGTTATATTGAACTGCATTTAGTCGAGGATTGAGCACTGCAATCAGTGTTATAAGACGATCATCTCGTTGTTTTGTATTTATAAAGAATGAAATTTAACAAATAGATAATATTTATCCAACTTCAAATAATCACGCCGTTGTAATAATTTCAATTTATAAAATGCATCCCGACCACTTCTTTACAATATTAACGATCAAATACAAAAATACTATTTTATTAAATATAATTTTACTTGTTTTTAGAGAGAGAGAAAAATGAAGATTTACCTCCTCTACCAAATTATTTTCCCAAATCCAAACGAAATGCATTTCAAAGAATTTAAAAAATTGCCGAAGGATCTTCGATATTTACTTTTTTCAACTGCAAGTGATTGTTCTATTATGATTTCATTTAAACGCATAGATTATCAGAAACACCAAAAAGTAAGTTTTATTTGATTTTTGAAATAATATGAAAAAATGCAAATTTCGACTGAGATTTAGGGGTAAGAGATACCCGATTTGATTAGATCCTATTTTATAAACTCTAAGTTTATCTTATAATTACTATTTAAAAACTATTTTGAAATAATTTAAATTTTTTATCTTTTAGGAAAAACGAACAAGATTACCAAATAATACAAATTAAAGATGCATTTTTTATATCTAGAGTAAAAATAATCGATTTAGATATTAAAACTAAATCAAGTATACTAAAACATTACAAAACTAAAGCGCTTTGGAAAGAAATGTATAGTAATATTAATTAATTTTAAAATACCTCTAAAATTTATAACTTTACTAAGAGAGAATAAGGCTGCGTGCTGAAATCAAATTTTTTTTTTTTAAATAAAGTTATATTATTTAAATAAACATTAACGAAATAAAAAGAATTTAATTCGAGCTAATATATAATATTGAAAATTTTGAGACATTTAAATGTGAGATTTATTTTGATGGTTCCTGCAGGCAGTAGTGTAACCAGGTGCCCCCCCGAAGGGGGGCGTTCCCCCCCCCCACCCCGCCCCAGGCGGATCTAGCCTTTGGCGCCCCTCATTACCGACATAGAAGCCCTGGCGCATCCGGCTTTTTACCTAAATTTCCAGCTTTTTCCCAAACTCTCCGGCTTTTTTTTCGAAATTTCATATTAAATTCATTTTTTATATAAAAATGCTCGAACGAGATTCGAGTCAAATGCGATTCGGATTCGTACAGACTACTGCAGGTGATCAAACTGAGGGGCCAGGGGACGATTTACCCTCCATTAAAATAAATCGTAAACGGTCCCTTGGCTCCTTTGTTCGATCACCGGCACCGGCAGTAATGTTTGGCCCACCATCAGAATAAATCTCACATTTAATATAATATTTATAAAATAATCAAATCTTTATTTAATCGAATTTTACTATTTATTTTATTGCAATATGCAAATTTAAAAAATTGCATTTGTATTATAAATTTATGGTGGCTGTAATTTTTTATATATAATAAGGACATACTAAAAATAATTTTTATTCCCTGTTCTTAGAGTACCTAAGAATATTTTTAAATTAAAAATTATAAAAAAATTAATTTTCTTTCATTTACTGAATTTGAAATGATTAAATTATGATTGGTCCAAATTCAGAATACCATTTACAAGAGTTTCATGAGAAGGTCCATTCTTGTCTATATATACATATATATATATATATATATAATTTTAAATTTTGAGGGGCTCCCTAAGCTCCCCCCCCTGACAATTTATTCAAATTAATGTTACATGCGGTTTTTAATAAGGAATCTAGAATTATTCAAGAATCTTTTCTGGTCGCAAAATGCAACCAACTTTTTGACATTTGATAATACAACTGCTAAATGTTACAAATCTGAAGAAGACTTAAGACAAATTTTGCTTCCTAGTGTCATTAGCGGTACCAGAGGAGAGGGGGGGGGCAGCGGGATCCGCCCCTTCTTTCCCCTTTGGACAGAAAATAATGCTAATTTGAATCTGGAACTAAAAAACCCTCATTAACCTCCGCTTCTTGAATGTCACTGCCTCTCCCCTGGCCTGCACTAAAAATTTCGGGCTCCTCCCACGATGATGAAAACTAAGTGTCTTCCTAAAATCAATTATCACATATTTAATTAGATTCCTCTCTCTCTCTATATATATATATATATATCGAAGTTCTAATTATCAAAGTACCTAACTCCATTTTTGTTTATTTTTCAGAAGAGCCAAAAAACATTTCATTGTCATTGTTAGAGCCACTGTTAAACATTTTTCTTGCGTCAACTTTTCCAACTGAAAAATTTGAATTACTCTCTTACCCAGTTCAGGGCATAAGAAGAATGATATTTTTCAACAGAGAATACAAAAAAATGATTTTCGAAAAAAAAGTGGAGTTAGAACGTAGATATATATATATATATACAGGGATGGGCGTTAATCAGTTACATGTATTTGAAATACAAGATACCAAATACAATATTAATTGGTATTTTGTATCTCGTTACAGCATAGGCAAAATAATTGCTATCTTGTATTTCGTTACATTTTTTAGTAATTGGTATCTGAAATTCGAGATACCAAATACTTTTTTTTTTTAAATTTGCCGCAGTATAAGAATCTTGCAGAGGGAGCTGAAACCGTTTTAATTTATTTAATATTACTGTATGTATGTAATCGTCGTGTGGGTTCTCTGCTCTGAATCTTAGTAAAGACCAGTAAAGAGAAGTCATTCAAAACGCCAAATTTTCACTCTTCGTTAAAAAACTTTTTTGCTTTATTCTTTCAACCAGCTCTCAACGACTAAATCTTTGTTCTTCTGCCCCAGTTGAAAGATTGTTTTCATTTGCGGGTTTATTCATTCTCCATCAAGGTCCAGATTATCCGACAAAACTTTTGAAAACTTGGTTTTTTGAAACCTTTTCATATTTTTATAAATAATTTTTTTTTTAGTGTCATGAATAATTTTATTGTTTTCGATTTTCCAAAGGTATTCTCCAATATAAGTTTAGCTGCCACTTTCCTAAACTAAATTTATTTAGGGTTCCAGATAGAGCCCTGCACGGGCCGATTTTTTTTGGCCGGTCCGTGTCCGTATTTTTTTTTTGACTTCCCTCCCGTACCCGGCCCGTAATTTTTTACCATTCTTCAGGCCCGCCCGGAATTTTTTCAAACCCGCCCATACCCGCCCGAGATTTAGTGAATGAATGAACGAATGTCTATTAAAATTAAATATACAAATTAAACACTAGGTTATTTGTTTCAAAGGTTTTATTAATTAAAAATTAACACTTAATACGTATTTCGACAATTTCTTGTCATCATCAGAATGATCTTCTGATGATGACAAGAAATTGTCGAAATACTTATTAAGTGTTAATTTTTAATTAATAAAACCTTTGAAACAAATAACCTAGTGTTTAATTTGTATATTTAATTTTAATTTACAAAATGTTTCAACGAGAACCAACGGTCGAAAGTTTAAATCTTATTAGAACGAATGTCTAATAATTTTTAAATAAAATTTCATTTGCATGCTCGTCCGCCCGAACCCGTTTATTTAGACTTGCTACCCTCCCGTATCCGCCCGTAATTTTTTCATGGCCTCCAAAGCCCGCGGGCCGGGCGGGTAACGGGTCTACGGGCCAACCCGTACCCGTGCAGGGCTCTAGTTCCAGAATTACCCCTGCAAAAAGTATTTTAAAATCAAGGAAAAATTTGTTTGTAATTGGTATTTTCAATGTATTTGAAATACGTAATTGGTATCTTGTATCTCGTTACACAAACCCGTGAATAATTGGTATCTTGTATTTCGTTACAAAAATCTGAAGTAATTGGTATTTTGTATCTCGTTACTCAAAATCGAGTAACTTGCCCATCCCTGTATATATATATATATATATATATATTTAATTAGATTCCTCTATAAAGAAAATGCCTGTCAAGTGGAACTAAAAGGATAAATAAGAAAATAATGTGATCAAACATAAAAAGGAGGTAAACAGCAACAGCAAAAAAAAAAAAAAAAATAAAATTATTTTATATATATATATATGTATATAAAGAAAGGACTTATATAATATATTCAATAAATATATATTACACGTATATTAGCCTTGTAGAAAATTCATACAATTTAATATTTATTAATTCAAATAGCCTATAAAAGATGGGTCGGGTTCGACTCCCGGCGGCACCCTCTCTTTAGCTATTTGCAATAATGGATATTAAATTGATAAAAAAAATCGCAAACACTATTCAAATGTCCTATAACTATGGAAAGAAAGTTGCGTGTGGCGTAAATGAGAATGGTGAGATAGGCTTTGGATAAAATAAAAAAAGAAAAGAATAGGGAATGAAATGATCCAAGTAATGGCAGAGATGATAGAGGCATCGAAAAAGAAAGATTTGGTCATGTAATGACGAGAGAAAAGGTTTATACAGGGGCAAGGAATGTTAGATTTGAAGGTGGAAAGGAAGATGGATGGATTGTATAATCGAGGACTGCAAGCAGAAGGGATTGGAGTGTGAGGAAAGAGTATTGTGGAGATTGAGAATAAAAACGAGACCCGTAAGAAATAGAAAAGAAACAAAATAGGGAAAACCACCAGTAAAAGAAGAAGCTGAAAAATTAAATTATTACGAAGTGTTTTTAGATAGGAGGTCATGTAGGCCTTTATATATATATATATTTTTTTTTCTCTCGGCTGCTGAGGGTTTATTGTATTTATTTATTGAATTAAATTATACCGATGGCAACCGGGGACGTTATATATATATATATATATATATAATAACAAAGGGTTTGAGTTGAAAAAATATTTAAATGAGAAATAGTAAAAATTAAAATTTTCATTTAATATCAAGTGTCACATGAAGTAATTAAATATCGTTATTTTCTTACTGAGATATTTAAAAGTCAGCCTACATTACAAATTATTAAAAGTGATTAAATTCTCTCAAAATTAAAAATACTAATGTCATATCAAATAAGTTTAATCGAATAAATTCAAGAGGTGATATAAAAAAAAAAATTAAAAACGAAATAAATTGATAATTAAAATAGATTATTTTTGAAAGGAAAATGAAAATATCCAAATTGTATATTTATATCAGATTTATTGAAATTTTATTAATATTCTAATTATTTTTATAGACAAAGATAGAGATAGACAGAGATAGGAAACAGCATCTCATATAACATAATCCATATTAAAATAAAATTTAAATAATAAATTATTTTAACTTTAAAATAAAGGATGTAAGAATTTTTTAAAATTAATTTTCTTTTTAAAATAATTTTATTGTTTAAAAAAAAAAATACGAATTTTTGTGAATTTGATTTTTTTATTGATATAATGAAAAATAAATTAAAAGGAAAATAAAAATTTATTTAAAAAATTATTCTAAATTATTTTTAAAGTTAGAATAATTTACTTTATACAATTTTTTTTCCCTCTTATAATTGTCACCGAGTTGATCGTCCATTTAGCAGCTTCTCTGATCTGTCAATTTGTGCCGCCTAAATGCTTATTTCTACTCGTGTCCATGCTCGTCTCATTCCAATTTATCAGTCATTTTAAAGGTAAATTTAATTATTTCTTTTGTTAATTAATCCATTTCGCATGATTTTATTATGTAATATTTATTCCTAACAAATTAAATCATATATATGTGTGTGAGTGACAAAACTTAATTTAGTTACCCAGCCTCAGTTTTTTTAAGATCTCTTCATATTTCTTTTATAAACCCTTGATTTTAATTTATTAAATATTTTAATTTCACTAATTATTTTCTTAAATGTGAGTGAATTATTTTAAATATAGTTTGTGTTTCTATTCAAAGTGACAGATTTTGCAAACCACAGGTAATAAAATTTTAATATAATGCCTTTTTACATTTGATTCTTATTTAATAATTACATTTAAAATAATTTAAATTGATAGCATGTTTTATTAATTTATAGAAAGTCTTATTTAGATGCATTTGAAAATCTAAATATTTTTTCCATTTATTTAATAGTAAATATTAAGGATAAATTTCCAGTTTTTACTTCATTTTGGAATCAGATATTATTCATCCTTTTCGCATTCAAAGCTTCTTTTTAAATAATTCCTTTTAATATTTGAAGTGCTCACATGTTTATATATATATATGGGTGATTCTACGCTATTTGGATTTTTTGTGTCCAGAAACCAAATATACTCTGTTCAATTTAATATTCATGATTTCCTTAGTTGACATTATTTTCGTATCTGTAATGATAAAGGCCAGAAGATATTTTAATTTTTTTGAGTTTTATTAGCACCAGAAGAAATATGTTACCTGAAGAAAGACACTATTGGCAGAATTGTGAAAATTAGGCTAGGAAAGTGACAGACAATTAACTATTTATAATGAAAGCTGAATTAATATTAAAAAAACATACATATTATATCTATAAGATATTAAGGAAACAAAATTTCGTCCCTACCCGTGGGCGGGTATTTTCCCTGACAGAGTTTTTTTTTTATTCCATTTTTTGGCATCGAAGGCCATTTAGACCCCGTATCTATTTATTTCAATTGGATTGATAGCTAAATCCAATTGAAATAAATTTTTGTCGCATTAGACGGGATGCGAACCCTTGAATGTGCCTGAATAATGACAGCCAAACTAATGACAAAACCACACATTACGTTAAAAAAAAACAATACGCGTCTTCCTTGCCAAAGTTTCGACGTAATTCATGACATTTACATACAATAAACATTGCATTGTACATATGTAGAGTTACGTAACGATAAAATATAAAGAGATTTATTTACCAGAATAAATACTGCTTCGACTGGCCCAAACACACTTTATGACAATTCAACAATAACTAAAGCTATATTATTTGAATTATGCTCAACGCCGTTAGCTTGCTTCTTACTTCAGACTGTACTATGCCTGTTAATCATGGCCATTGTTATCCTTTGGCAGTTTTTATGATAAATTTTTTATCTTTTAATTTTTCCAGAATAGATGACATCATTTTTAGGTCACGTGAAAACAAGTATTTTTTTTTATAATAACAAATACTTTTAAAATGTATTTTCATTAATTATGTTTTGGGGTTTACTTATGTTTATAATTATGGTAAAAAATATTATGTCAAGTTAATAAATAAATGAGCGTCGAACAAAACTAGTAAAAAAACTAGAAATGGGACACCCAGAATACTGACATTTATGACTATTTTCAACTATTAATTCCTAAAATGAAACAGTTATCGTGAATTGACTAAATGGCCCCAATAAAACACGATATTCTTTATTATTTAAGAATACAGTATCAATAATATAATTATTTTAACATATATTTTTTCCACTGACCAATAAAATTCAAATAGCGTAGAATCACCCATATATATAAAGTGACAAGGTGATCTAACTAAAAGCTGATTTCATTCCTCCAGATTCCATATACAGTAGAACCTCGATAAGTTAAACCTCGCTAAGTTCAAAACCTCCGTAACATAAACATTTTTTCAATTCCCTTCCCTTGACAGCGTAAAACCTCTATTACTTAAAGAACAAAACCTCTGTAACTTAAACAAATATTTTGAGCATAGCCCTCGATAACTTAAAATAATATTTTGGTGACCTCTATAACTTAAAGTATTTCTTTACATATCATCGAAAAAATAGTTAATGCAGAAAATAAAAAATACATGAAGCAGAAAAAAATTACTGATTTTTTTGTAAATAAATAAATCTATTAATTTAATTTATATTTAACTAAACTATTCTAAATAAACAAATAGATCAAACGAAATTCCTTTTTCACTCACGTGCCCAAAGTCAATAAACCTCGGTACGTTAAAAATTATATTCAATAACCTCTCTAACTTCAACTCTCGATAAGTAAAAAACTCGATAACTCAAATTTCTAACCGTTTCCCTTGAACTTTAACTTATCGAGGTTCTACTGTATATATATATATATATGAAAATATAATTTATTTTTACCGTTCCTTATTAAATTTATTCAATTACAAGTTATTTATTTTTAATTTTTTTTTGATAAATTCATTTTCTTACCTTTCACTTTAGAAAAATCATCTTTTATTTATTTATTTTAATCATCTCTTACATTTACAGTCAAATCCTTTATTTTAAACATGAAAATTGATTTTTTCTAATAAAAAAAAAAACTAATGTGATTTACAAATGTTGAATTAAATGGTGAAAAGATCCCAAAATGAAGTAAAAACTATTTGGAAATATATTTTTTGAATTTAATATCAAAATTGAGAGGATGTGGGAATAAGGGATTAGAATTAATAATATAAAATTATAAATATATTTAATTAACGTTAAATAATACAAGACACAATATATTAACTCAATCACAAAAAAAACACACACACATTGAGATCTCAAATCAATATTTTGGAGTTTAGACTTTCACAGTTGTTATGAATAATAAAAGATTTTGATTTTCGGTTTAACTATTGTTTACTTGTAAGAGTTACAAAGTTTCGGCTACTCATTCTGTGGCCTTCTTCAGGTACAATTCAGCTAAGATTACAAAGGTTGTTAAATCTGTGACAACACAATCATTTTTGGAAAATTTCGATTTCTCAATGGGATCAAATTAGCCTAAATTTAAAGTTTTTCAGAATTTAATTTATTTTTAGGGCAACTTAAATTTTTTTTTTTTAACATTTCAAAGGATATATATCTAAATAATTGCAGAATTCTCTGGCCCCCATGTCACCCTCTGTTTGACTGACTTCCCTTTGAATGAATGAATTTTTTTGCACCCTTTTAGAGAACATTATGGACACCCCAGGAAAATCCCCGAATTGGGAGGCTAAAAATATAATTAAAAAATCGAGGATTTTCCCATTGGGTATAGAGCCTTTTGTCCCAATTATGGCAAATATTTACTATGTCTGTGTTTTTATGTAAATTTTTCCTAATTCTCTTTTTCTTTTTTTTTTTCTAGTTGTTACCTGCTGCACTTGTCTTCTCGACTCAAGTTGAGACAAAGCCTGCAGTGAGGGCTTGACATGGACAACAGGCCGTGTCACTCCGGCCCAGGATTCCTATAAGTTCTCCTTTTGGTAAGTACATTTACACTTTATAGTTAGATACATTCATTAAGCAAGGATCAAACTATGGATTAGAATAAAAAAATTTTTTATTAGGCCCCTATTTGTATAATAAAATGCATCGAAATTTGGGAACAACATGAAAGTGAGAGGATATATACTCAATCTCTATATAAATATTAATATATGCGATATTATTATTCTAATTGTTGTTGTTATTAGTATTTCATTCATTATAGAAGTTTCTATGCCCATTCCTCGCCCTTTTTCATGATATAAAAAGCTTTTCTCAATCGTGATGGTTATTTATATGCATCTAATATTAGAGGCGTATATAGAATTTTTTCGGCTGCGGGGGAGGGGGGGGGGAGGAGGGGCGAACTCATATTTTCTAAAGATCTTTCTCCTCCCATACTCAAAAATTCTATAAAAATACCGTATATACATCTGACCCGGTCTCAAAGACAAAACTTTTATGAAAAAATCTGGTGTGACTGGCGCACAGCACACAACTTTCTCTTACCCTTCGGTAAGAGAAAGTTGCGCACTGTGCTGGTCACACCAGATTTTTTGTGTCGAGATATATTTAGTTTCCGATAGCACCTTAGTTTCAAACTTGCATTTTAAATGTTGACTGCTTCAAATAAACTATGGTTATTTTTCAAAATTTTAATCTCATATTTGGACATTTTATACACAATATAGAATCGTAAATAAATACAAAATTTCATAAGAATTGGAAAAAAAATTTTAAATGCCTAAAAAAGTTCCAAAGGGGACCCCCTTTTGAATCGAAATTAACATACAAATCCCTATAGGAAATTAACATTAGGCCTATGAGAGAAGGCGGAGAGACAGGCGATAATGTTTGCAAGTGAGAGAGAGAGAGATATATATGTTTTCTCCTAAGCAATTAAAGACACAAATAAATGGGAATTTAAATAATAATTGATTTTTAATCTAATAAAAAGAAAAAGATTTAAATTCCGTTACCATGGCAACCATTTCTATCTTTCCTATGAAGAACAAGAGTAAAGTGGTCTTCAGAAGATTTCAACGGCAAAATGAGAATATACATTTGAAAGAGCATCTAAAAAATAATTGATTTTTGAATTTTAAAAAAAATCCTTGGAGGGAATTTTGAGAAAATCGAAAAAAACTGAAAAAGTACATCAGTAAAGTACTAGTACTTTTTGGCCGATTTTGTTCAAAAGCTTATTTTGAGCGTGTGGGAAGGTACCTAAGTTAAATATAAAATTTCAATCCGGTAGCTCAATTCCTTCATGCTAAAAATCTGTCCACACATACAGACACACACACATACAGACACACACACATACATACACACACACACACACACAGACCAATTTGCGGGACCCACTTTTTTTGGACTCAGGGGACCTCAAAACATGTAAATCCATCAAAATCTCGACATCGAATTTTTGACATGATCGCAATACTTTCTCTCCTATATATTTCATATATAGGCTAAGAGAAAGTAAAAATGCTAATATATTAATATATTTCTTTTTTACTTTCTCTTACCTCTATACATATGTTAATATATAGAGAGAGAAAGTATTGGATTCATGTCAAAAATTCGATGTCGAGATTTTGATGGATCTTCACGTTTTGAGGTCCCCTGAATCCAAAAAAGTGGTTTTCGCGACATGGTCTGTCTGTCTGTGTGTGTGTGTGTGTGTGTGTGTGTGTGTGTGTCTGTTCAATTTTAAGCATGAAGGAATTGAGCTAGGAGGTTGAAATGTTATATTTAAGTTAAACACCCCCGGGACCGTGAAAATAAGCTTTTTATCAAAATCGGCCAAAGAGTACTAGTACTTTACTGATGTACTTTTTCAGTTTTTTTTCGATTTTCTCAAAATTCGCTCTAACGATTTTGATTAAAATTCAAAAATCAATTGATTTTTTAGAAATGCATTCAAATGAGCCAGTGTGGAAAAATAACATATTTGGAGGTGGTACGAATCTTATTTCTAGGCGATAAGTGCTTTTATTTTATTAAATTGATAAAATATTTAAAGGCAAATAATAAAAAATAATTGATTTGCTCTCTCTCTCGCTCTCGCAGAGTCTGTATCTCCACAAAAATATTTGGAGGTGGTCCGAAGCTTCTTCTAGGCGATAAGAGTATTTATTTTTTTAATTTAATAAAATATAAATAAACTATTTAAAGACAAATAATAAAATGACTTAGTAGTTAGTCGGTAATTGGTTTGGCTCTCTTTGCTTGACTCCCTTGCAATGGCCCGTATGCAAGTCAGGACAAGTTTGTTGGCAGGCCTACGTGGCACAGGTTAGCATAGGGATTACAAACATTCGAATAGGCTTATTCACACCAAAGCATAGGGATTTATATCTAAATCTTTTTTCATGCAATTGGATGACTTGTTTCTCGTATTTTTCATTTAAACTTAACTAGCTGCTTCACCTGTCTTCGGTGGGCATCTAGTCAGGCTAATTTCGACCTCCTGAATACCTTTAGATATTTACTTCCATTTTTGAATAGAGAGAGATAATCAATTCATTTATTTGCACTGGCGGATCATATCTAATCCAAGGAATTGCAACTCAACCCCAGATTAAATTATTTTTTATAAGATCTAAATAAAATTCAAAATATACAAAATTAGTAAAAACTGACTAGCTGCGTTGCCCGCTTTCGGTGGGCTTCTCTCATTGTTATTTAGTATTTTTTTTTTTTTTTCAAAAAGGAACCTCAGATACTATACTTAACAAGGGCCCGCATGTGGCGGCCTCTTAATCAGTGCCTCACCAACGTTCTCTTCTGTTTTTACTTTCTCCTATGAACATTCAACAATTAATCGTTAAAAAATTGACCTCTATTTCGCCCTCACAATAAATTTTTTTTGCGTTATTTAAGACTTTTATCGAATTAAATATTTTTATGATAATATCCCCTTGACTTAATAGTAAATAGAGAGAAGATTTTTAGTCCCTAAAAAATCCGGGATCCAGAGAAATTTCTCGGGGGGTATTCTGGTGTGACTAGTCGCACAGCACACAATTTTTTTTTTTCGGTAATTTACAGGTGCATTCTATACTTGTTTATCAGAATATATATTTTAAAATTTTATATTAAAAATAGAATTTTTTTCCCAAAATAAAATTTTTTTCTCAAATCTCGGGGGAAGGGGTAATTACCCTCTTTACTCCCCCCCCCCCTTGTATCCGCCCTTGCTTAAAAATAAAACAAATATTATAACTAATCACTTGCATTATTATATTTATAAGCCCAAACGCTTAAGTCCATCGAATGGATAGCTCCAGATCGAGCTTGATGAATCTTTATAACTTAAAATTGAGCTCATAGCTCTGAGATTTTTTCCCTCTGTTTCAGTAAAGTCAGGCG
This sequence comes from Euborellia annulipes, assembly GCA_023213315.1. Classification (NCBI taxonomy): domain Eukaryota; kingdom Metazoa; phylum Arthropoda; class Insecta; order Dermaptera; family Anisolabididae; genus Euborellia; species Euborellia annulipes. The sequence continues at coordinate 46,156 of JAKCPI010015143.1, read as the reverse complement.
AATACAAGTTACATGAAATAAGACTCATTTCTTTTTACTTTCTCTTACCTATGTATATATGTAATATATATATAGAGAGAAAGTATTGGTTTCATGTCAAAAATTCGATGTCGAGATTTTGATGGATATATACGTTTTGAGGTCCCCTGAATCCAAAAAAGTGGTTTTCGCGACATGGTCTGTCTGTGGGTGTGTGTGCGTGTGGGTGGGTGTGTGTGTGTTCAATTTTAAGCATGAAGGAATTGAGCTAGGAGGTTGAAATGTTATATTCAAATTAAACACCCCCGGGACCGGAAAAATAAGCTTTTAATCAAAATCGGCCAAAGAGTACTAGTACTTTACTGATGTACTTTTTCAGTTTTTTTCGATTTTCTCAAAATTCGCTCTAACGATTTTGATTAAAATTCAAAAATCAATTATTTTTTAGACACTCTTTAAAATGTATATTCTCGTTTTGCCCTCAAAATTGTTTGAAGCACACTTTACCTCTTGTGCTTCATAGGAAAGATAGGAGAAATGGTTGCCATGGTAACAAAATATAAATATTTTCCCATGTTTATAAATTTGACATCTTAAATTCTAATATATTGGCGGAAACTAAATATATGTCGACACATTATTACTTTTATTTATGCGACGCTCTTTCTCATAACAAAAATATAGAAATTGGCCATATACCCGTACATATATATGTTATATATGTTAGGGGAATGACTTTGACTTTTTTTTTAAAGATTTCCTGTATCACGACTCAATGAACTTTTGCCTATTAATGACTAAAATGCCGTTTATTCCATGAAACTATTAAAAAAAGTCACGCACTTTGAAATTTTAGGTCGGCTAGCCGCAGTCTTGTATAAGCCGGTATATAAGGGAGGTGTACAAAACTGGTAGCTTAATTTGCTTAATTTGGTGTCAAATATAACTTGGGCCTTCTCCCCCCCCCCTTATAAACGCCCCTGTCTAATATCGAATATAGGCATAGTCATACACAGGGAAGGGCTGGTGGAAATAAATCCCTGGGACGTACTCCTTTAAACTTTTTTCATAAAATCCTAATGAAAAATTATTTTCACTAGATTGTTAGACCTCTAAGGGATATATTCTTAAACAATTTCTCTTTTACAGGTTTGTGTTCAGTGTTCAGTGCTCAGTGCTCAGTGTTCAGTGTTCAACTAGTGCAATCAACTGGATCAGCTCTACGAGTGCAGGGAGCTTCGATGGATCAGCTCTACGAGGGCCAGGCAAGCAGCTTCGAGCGACCGTCAACCCCTCAGGAGGTGAATATTTTATACTCTAAACATTTACCCATATAAATCCAAAAATATATAAATGATCTGATTTTAATTTCTTTTTTTTTTCTTTTTTGTTACAGATTCCTGAGGGTCAACAGAACAAAGGTATTAAGCATGGTGCAAGAATATTAAAGGGGATAGATTAGACTAGCTTTTTTAGGATGTTCTTTTTTCAGCTGACCCCAAATAGGATTAGCATTTTTAAATATATAATTTTTAAAATAATAATAATTTTCATTTTAATTAATTTGCATTTAAAAATTTTAAATTTTAATTTAATTCAATTTGCCTTTTTTTCATTTAAATAATTTCTTTTCATAAATTTAACTTTTTTTGAAAAATTAATATAATTTTCTAAATTTAAATAAAAATGAGATTATCATTTCTCCCTGCACATGCAACGCTCGAGAGAGAGAAAGAGCCTCTCCCGCCGCGGGATTTCATCATGATCATCATCATCTTAGTAACCAGGTGTGTAAGAAAGATGTGATTGCTAAACGAATACAAATTTAATTGTATTCACTTTTCGATATTTGTAATTAAGAAAATTTATTTTTACACCTTAGATGTAGTTTAAAGATTTAAATCTAGAGGGGTGGAGGGTGCACCATGCCAACGAGCCAACGAGAGGGATTTTGGGTGTGCTTTTTGAACCTATAGCTACTCTTCGTGAATCTAATAGTGGAGAAACCAACGTGAATACTTTCATTTTAGGCCTCTGTTGGATAGTTGTTGTTATTAGCTTCAGGTGCCTTACTCTAATCTTTTAGCAAGTTCGTTTTGTTAGGATGCCTTGATTTGTTCTTTTAATTTAGGATCCATACGGAGACATAAAATGAAAGATATTCTCGTTGATTTATTCCATAAGGAGATGAAGCCAGATCTTATTGAAAGATCGAAGCCCAGGTTCCAAGTGTTCTTGTGTTTTGCGAAACTTTTGTTGACGCACTCGTGAGTCTGATGTTTTTGTATCTTTGAGGGTGGGTTTGAGGTGGCTCTATGAGTAAAGCGAGTCAGGGAAGGGTGCAGTTTCTCCAGGAATAGCCTGGAGGGTGAAAATTGCAATCCTTGAGGCTAGGAACCCGAGGGCTCCACCGATCTGATGGTGGAGACGGGGTTACAAATGCTCCCTCTATTGTCTTCGTATTTTGTGTTAGGCTAGGTAGGATCTCTTCCACCAGCCCCCTCACTCGTTTGCTTGTAATCCAAAAAATCACACTCATTCTCACTGATATGATTTCCTCAGACTCACGCTTTACGGAAAAATATATATATATATATATTGATCAAATATATATTTAGTATATAATTTGTATTAGGCATGCAAGAGATAATTAATTATTTAAAACCTTGCTGTTCTTTTCTTATTAATTTCATTTACTACATACACTTTTTGTTGTTGTATATGAAAATAACTTTTTTGTTGTTTATTTTTTATTTAGTGAATATGTGAAATGAGAAAAAATTTTCATTATTTTTTTGGAAAATTAAAGGTAAACAAATAGAAAGGAACATTAATTCAAAATTCTTATAAATTAACTTATTAGAATTAAGACTAATACAATTTTTTTTTTTTTAGGTCACGAATTAAAACATGTTTAATAACACAATTGAATATTTTTTATAAATAAATAAAGATTGTCGGAAAAAAAAGAGAGATGAAAGAAAATGTGATAGGCTTAGTTATGGAGCCTCCTATTCTGAAATGGAATAATATTGATATAATCGCTTTAGAAGCAAAATTACAGGAGCAAATATTCAAGGTAATATTCTTAATAATATATATAATTAATAAATTTCTTTTTTTTTTTTTAAATAAATAAATTTTAAATAATTAAAATGTTATTTTAGATATGCTGAATAATGTAATACTATCTATGAAATTACAGTAAACTGTCAAAAATTGACAATTTAATAGAAGTTTCTATGAACACATCTGATCTCGCGAATGAAAGGTAAATATTAATCAATAGTACACTATCTTAATATTCTTATAATTAACTGATTAGTCAATACTAAATCTAATTTTTTTCTTTTTTTTAGGACGAGCGACTCACTTTCATAATTAATTAATAATATTTATCTAAAAGAGCGACGAAAGGTGTGCTTAATATACATCAGACTTTATAATAAATACAGTATATAAAAAGCCAACGATGGAGAAAGTTGTATTTGACTTCACAGCTCGTTTATAATCTTTTCATTTGACTATTTCTTTAAGGGATGAAGTCAAAATTTTAATGTATGCTCTTATTCCGTAATGGAATGTTTTTCCTAGTAGACATTAGAGGAGCAATTGCTAAAAGGTAATTTTTTAATATTATAAAATTAATATATTATACATTTAAATAATTTCGATTGAATATTTATCAGTTAGAATTAAAATTTTTTCAGATAGATGATCTTCTAAAATATAGAAAACATGAATGAAATCTCAGAAAATTGACAATTTCGATCCTCAAGCAAAAAACCGTCCAGAAATTATATTTGTCACTCATACATTTTGCAATTTAAACTTGATTTACTTAGAAGAAAAGAAAAATGCCAGAGCAGGATTTCATCCAAGCAAAAATTCTAACATTATTTGGATTCAAGAATTGAAATTGACCCCTTTGTGTCTGTACTGGAGGGTGAGATTATCTCCCACCGTTCAATCCCGATAAGAAGATTCCTCTAACACGAACGAGCTAACCTCAGTTCTTAATCTGCAGCTTATCCTGCTTAGCCATTTGCCTTTTCATTCAAGAAACTTTTTTATAAATTATTTGGACATCAGTTACTAATATTAAAATACTGATAGATCGAAAAATGTCCTAGAATTAGTTTCTTTTTGTTTTCCATCACTTTGAAGATTTAAAAATTTTTATTTTTTAAATGACCACAAGCTGCTAGAGCAAAGGCCATTTATTCACTGGATCGAAGGACTTGAAAAGAAGACGGGGAAAATTTTTTTGAGGGGCAAAGATGGAACCTTTATGTAGTGGTGCTTCCTAGTAACGTTGTCTTATCTAAAAGACTCGGCTAATTCTTCCAAACAACAACAAAATACTTCAAACAGAATTATCAAAAGATGAAATTATAAAGCAGCCTTAGTGCCAGATTACCCATTAGGCGGAATAGGCGATCGCCTAAAAGCCCCACGCTTTTTACGGGCCCCGCAACATTAAATTTTATTTTTTTTAAACTATTTTTCTGCATCTGAGGCCATTTAGACCCCGTCCCTATTTATTAAATTTTATTTAATTTGATTGGTACAGCTAGCCAATTCAATTTAAATTAATTTTTGTTGAGGATGCGAACCCGCGACCCCTAAAAAGTAAAAGTATCAAGCATCACACGGGAGTATATATAATTATTTTTCAGGAGGGGATCAGGGGGAAAGGAAAGGGCCCGAACTCATTTTTGAAGATTTACCTCCCCCCCCCCCCTCCTTTATAAACATATTTTAAAATTATCTAACGTTTTATTGAATGGGAAAGAAATTCTTTATGAAAATTTTTAAAATGTATATAAATTTCGATTTTTTTCACTAGCCCCGTGAGGACATTTTGAACATTTTTTTTGGGAGGCCCCCCCCCCAAAAAAAAAAAAAAAAATCCTCCATCTCGTTTAATCCGGCACTTAGCAGCCCAATAAACAAATGAATATTGTTATAAGGTCAGGCATTCCAAAAAAAGGATGCTTTCTTCCCTTCAAATTTCAATCGATTCCAATAAAAAAAAGTAATATGTGAACTTTTTAATTATATGAATCTGGTGTGACAAGCACAGACCACAACTTTCAATTACCGAATGTAAGAGAGAGTTGAAAGTTACGGTTACCATATTTAATTATTGAATTTCATTTTTCAATTATTACGTTAACATTTTGATTATATTATTCACTAAATAAAAAGAAAACAACATCGACAATGCTCTAAAATATTTAAAAAAAAAATGAAATATAAGCTTTTATCCTGTTTTTTCAGGAGGTTGGTTTTTAACAGTTCCTTACATCGGACTAGTTTTTCTTCACTTGTAAAAAATTACTCGAAGGTAAAAAAATTTGCCAACTCTGGTATTAGGCAATTTTTTTCTTCCTCTGTATAGAATCCCGTCGAGGACGAATTAAGCTATGGATCTCCTTTTTTTTACTTGTTGTTTCGGTCCGGTGCAGATAGGTTTTTCTTAGATAAAAAAATTAAAACAACCTTAAAAAAAAACAATTTACGACCCTGAAACGACACTAGTGACAAAACAAAGTAAAGACTTAAAATATCATGAACGAAGAACTAACGTCAAAAAAAAAGGAAAGTGCAAGTCAGCGCTATCTGAAGTGACCGAACTTTATAGTAAAGATTTACCAAATATTTATCAGGGATGTCAATTGGGGTGGAGCAAGGGGCATTCCCCCCCCCCCCCCCCCCCCCCTGAAGTCACTGATATTTATAAAAATCATACTTATTTTTTAAATCTTTGTACGCTGTGAAAAAATGATTATTTTTATCATATTTGTGTGTTCTATTGCACGGCTTTACAAAACTATTTTTACTTTTATTAAATAATTTTTCATTTTATTTCAAATTTTTTCATTTTCTCTTGAAAATATTAAAGGTTTGTTCAATATTTTTTCAGATGTTTTCACTATGTTAATTAAATTTTCTCTTTATTTGAAATTTAAAAAAAAATCAAGTTAAGTGTTAATTTTCATGACTAATTTTTTTTCAAGATTTGCGAGATGTGTTTGTGCTTATGATTGGGCAAAATTGCTATCTATTTTGCCCTGCCCTAGCCTAGATCGCCTTCTACCATCAGCCGCGAAAGCGTGGAAGTCCAGGTTCGACTCCAGGAGGCGCAATTTTGCCCAATCATAAGCACAAACATCTCTCAAATTTGCATATATTGACTGGCTAATGAACAGCCTATTTGAGCGCTGGTTGAAAAAATTCCATTAAATAAAGCTCTATCTAGTTTATTTTATTTTTAATATAAGTTTATTGAAAAATAAGTATTTTGTTATATTCTAAAAATAAAAACAAATATTAATTTAAAATAAGCAGTTTTTATAAATTTATTTACATTAGTTGCATTTTTACAAATAATTCATTTTTATACAGTTAAGCAATGAAATGTTTTTTTACATAAATAGGCCTTATGATTAATTTTGTCCTCTTCTCTTTCTTTTTTTATTCTTTCTTCTTTTTGGAAGCTTTAAAAAAATTATTTAATTAGTAAAATCCATAAAAAAAAGTTTACAAATTTTAATTAAAATTTAACAGGGGTATGAATTTTTTCTGGAGGGCGGCGAATGATTGTTATACATTTATCACGAATATCTTCCAAAAATAATGCTATTTTATAGTTTAGTTATCAGAAAATAATAATATAAAATAAAAAAAATAAAGAATTTTGTTGGTAATAAGGGCATGTTCCCTCCATATTATTATTTTTTTTTTTTGTATGTAAATACAGTAGAACCTCGCTTAGCGAGCACCTCTCTTAACGAGCAAAACAATTTGTAAAAGAATGACCTGCTTAACGAGCAACGTTTCATATAACGAGTGGCGAGGAGAGGGGAAGTCCCGGATTTTGGGGAGAATGTTTTAATGAGTGTTTCGCTTTACGAGTATGATTCTGGAACGAAATATGCTCGTTAAGCGAGGTTCCACTGTATATGAAGAAATCTCAAAAAATAAGAGATTATGGATTGATAAAGTTAATTATTTTTTCATGAATAGTAAAATTAAAAAATATTTTTTTCTCTAACCTGTTACAAGTTTATTATATTCTTGATCGACGGGGTCAGAAGAATGTACGTATATTTTAGATTCCAGTTCATAAATTGGTAGAGGAATAACAGTTGATGATACAGGTTCTAGAACTTGGAAAAAAATATTCACCTTTAATAAATTCTATTTCACAATTTTTCACAAGAATTTGTATTTGGCCTCAAATTTATGGGAACAGAAAATAAAATTTCCATATTGATCTTTGAAACATTTTAAAACAACACAATTTACAGGAAATTTCATCCAATAAATTGACTGGACACTTCCCCCCCTCCCCCCAAACATTCAGATTACTCAGTCGGGAAATTTTTCCTGTTGTTTGTGTAAGAAAAAAATGGAAAAATTCTATCTAGCCCCTCAAACTCCAGTTTCATTGGCTTATTAATAGGAAAAAAATCTGGTGTGCTAGTCTTACCTCTTACCTTTGGTAAGAGTAAGTTGTGTTCTGTGCTTGTTACACCAGATTTTTGTGTTTAGTTTCCGACAGTACTGTACATTTGAATTCAAGATGTAAAATTTATAAATATTGTATTTATATTTTGTTACCATGGCATCTTTCCTAGAGGTACAAGAGTAAAGCGTGCTTCAAAAGATTTCAATGGCAAAATGAGAATATACATTTTAAAGAGCATCTAAAAAATAATTGATTTTTGAATTTTAATCAAAATCGTTGGAGCGAATTTTGAGAAAATAGAAAAAAAAAACTGAAAAAGTGCATCAGTAAAATACTAGTACTCTATGGCCGATTTTGTTCAAAAGCTTAACCCTAACTTAAATATAAAATTTCAACCTCTAAGCTCTTTTCGTTCTTGAGATATTTTGTTCAACGACAAATTTCGACATCGAATTTTTTGACATGAATCCAATACTTTGTAAGAGAAAGTAATATACAAATTTATAGTAAAAAACAATTATTTAATAAAAAAAAAAAAAAACTTACTTGGTTCCAATTTATCATGTTCATTCATTTTATACATAGTCGGTTTACATTCAATAAAAAATGAAAATCCAAATAGAAACAAAAAGACAAGTAAAACGCGCAATTCCATTTTTTTTTACTTTTTTTCTTTTTCTTTTACATAAAGATGTAAGAGTTTTATTGCGATTGATGCTAAATGAAGTGAAAGCACGGATTGGATTTGAATAGGTGATGCCTCCTACCTCTCCATATCCTTGTCATGGCTAAATATGACGCCCACCTGAACAACGGGCCTGTTGGCCTTAAGTTTATGACTAATAACCAATTCACTTCATTTCCTATTTATTAATCAGCTCTTGATATATTTAAACATTTCACTTCACTTATTACAATATATAAGACGAAAAGCAGTCTGTTAGAAAATTATCGATCAGGGGCGTAGCTTGCCCTAGATGGACCCTGTGTTGGGGGCTTCTTCATAAATTTTTTTCGTGAAACAACAATAATTTTTCCACCTATTTTTAAAATAATTTTAGTATTTAATTTAGATTAGGCCTATATTATTACTTTTTACTTTCTCTTACCCTATATATGAAATATATAGAGAGAAAATATTGCGATCATGTCAAAAATTTGATGTCGAGATTTTGATGGATATACATGTTTTGAGGTCCCCTCAGTGGTGTCATTTCAACTTTTTCTTGGGGGGGGGGGGGGCAAACATTTTTTTTTTCTTAAAATTTACTTACAAATGGGTACTCAAATTTGGCCAAAACATATTTAATTTATTTAATTGTTTAATTTTGTACAGTTTGTATACTCGTAGATGAATTTTGGAGTATTTTATTTAGAATAATATAAAATTTTATAAAAATCAGAGCCCTTGGGGGTGCAAATGCCCCCCCCCCCCCCAATGACGCCACTGGGTCCCCTGAGTCCAAAAAAGTGAATCCCTCAAATTGGTCTGTCTGTCTGTGTGTGTGTAACGATTTTTAGCATGAAGGAATTGAGCTACCAGATGGAATTTTTATATTAAAGTTAGATACCCTCCCGGACACTTAAAATAAGCTTTTGAACAAAATCGGCCAAAATGTACTAATACTTTACTGATGTACTTTTTCAGTTTTTTTCGATTTTCTCAAAATTCGCTCCAACGATTTTGATTAAAATTCAAAAATAAATTATTTTTTTACATGCTCTTTAAAATGTATATTCTCATTTTTCCCTTGAAGTGTTTTGAAGCACAGTTTACTCTTGTACTTCATAGGAAAGATATGAGAAATGGTTGCCATGGTAATAGAATATAAATTTTTCTTTTTAGATTAAAATTCATATAAATCAATTATTTTTTTATATGCCCTTTAAAAAGTACATCAGTAAAATTTTTCGTGAAAATTTTTTGAAGTACACTTTTCTGATATAGCTATATTAGGGTGTCCCTTATTTTTCGATTTTTATTTTTTTTTGGTTATACCCTCTAATTTTTTTACTTATATTATAAAACACTCGTAAATAAAATTTGACCCCATTTGGAGTTCATTTACCTCCCCCGACCGTCTTGGGCGGGATTTTGAAAATTTTTATTTTTTTGCGTATACGTTCTCATTTTGTTTATTATATTAAAAAATACCCACAAATCAAATTTTACGTCAATCGGAGTTCATTTAGCCCCCCCCAACCCCCCTGTGAAAAAATTTCGAAATTTTTTTTTTCTCGGATAGGTTATAATTTTGTTGATTCTATTAAAAAATACTCACAAAATAAATTTTACATCATTGAAAGTTCATTAACTACCCCTACCCCCTTGAAACATGCCCAGTTAGGTGAGAGAGTATTGGCGCGCGCCCGCGGCGACTTCCTATCTTTAATATGCAATTATTTAATTTTGTTGAAATAATTTGATTAGAAAATAATGAAACAAGAAATTAAATACCAATATTTACTTAAAAGTACAAAAAAGTAATAAATTTTGTTGATATTTCCTTTTTTTTTACAGTCGGGATAAAAATGCCTCCTTTCTGCTCCAGCTCACAACGTTGAAGGAATGGCTTTTGGTCTCCCTCAACGATTATTATGAAAGTTTTCTATTAGCATTACAGCCCTTTCAGCTGTATCATTCACAGCTTTTAGAGAAAGAACTGGTCTTTTGACTTCTAAATATGAAGTGTTGCTCCGCCACGAGAGAGGATTCTCTTCAAAAAGAGTGTCGCTCTACCTTCAATGGAGAATATCTTTTTATAAAATCCTATAGACTTTTCTTCTTTAAATTAATTACCATCTTCGTTTTTACAATTTAATATTTATTAATTCAAATATCCAACAAACGATAGGGTGCCGCCCGGAGTAGAACCACGAATCCACTGATTTACATTCAGTGTGCCCTAACCGCTGGACCACAGCACGGTATTCGGTTATTTGAGATCATTCAGAATCACGTGATGTATATAATATCTTATATATTATAGGTATAATTTCTTATTTATCTTCGTTTTTGTTTGTCAATTTTATCATCCAAAAGCGATATACCCAGTAAAGAAAAAGACCTCTTCTTCAGTTAAATTATATTTGGAGGAAATTTAGGGTTAGATTGAGCAACCCAGACAAACAAGGACTACCAGATATCTGTTTCTTTATGACAACGACGTATGTTAAGCTATGGATTCAATGTATTTCGGCAGTAAAGGCAAGTTTTCAAGATTTTAGCTTTCTGAAAGCATTACAAGATTACGAAAGGTTCCGATCATTTTTAAAGCAGCCTTAAGAAAATTTTTCCCTAATATAATTTAACTAGCGAAGTGGTCATTATATCTCTTTTGGATGGTGAAGTTGACGTCCAAACAAAAACGAAGATGGTAATTAATTTAAAGAAGAAAAGTCTATAGGATTTCGTAAAAAGATATTCTCCATTGAAGGTAGAACGACACTCTTTTTGAAGAGAATCCTCTCTCGTGGCAGATTTAGAAGTCAAAAGACCAGTTCTTTCTCTAAAAGCTGTGAATGATACAGCTGAAAGGGCTGTAATGCTAATAGAAAACTTTCATAATAATCGTTGAGGGAGGCCAAAAGTCATTCCTTCAACGTTGTGAGCAGGAGCAGAAAGGAGGCATTTTTTATCCCGACTGTAAAAAAAAAGGAAATATCAACAAAATTTATTACTTTTTTGTACTTTTAAGTAAATATTGGTATTTAATTTCTTGTTTTATTATTTTCTAATCAAATTATTTCAACAAAATTAAATAATTGCATATTAAAGATAGGAAGTCGCCGCGGGAGCGCGCCAATACTCCTCACCTAACTGGGCATGTTTCAAGGGGGTAGGGGGTAGTTAATGAACTTTGAATGATATAAAATTTATTTTGCGAGTGTTTTTTAATAGAATCAACAAAATTATAACCTATCCGAGAAAAAAAAATTTCGAAATTTTTTCACAGGGGGGTCGGGGGGCTAAATGAACTCCGATTGACGTAAAATTTGATTTGTGGGTATTTTTTAATATAATAAACAAAATGAGAACGTATACGCAAAAAAATAAAAATTTTCAAATCCCGCCCAAGACGGTCGGGGGAGGTAAATGAACTCCAAATGGGGTCAAATTTTATTTACGAGTGTTTTATAATATAAGTAAAAAAATTAGAGGGTATAACCAAAAAAAAAATAAAAATCGAAAAATAAGGGACACCCTAAGCTATATCATATATAAAATTAATTTGAAAAATCTGAAATACTAGTATTTCAGATTTTTCAAATTAATTTTCCGGCTCTTCCTTCCACAATAGGGTCTATATAAAATATTTTGGAAAAAAATTTATTACTCTTTTAATTTTTTTAAATTTAATAGGGTGCCAGGAGGGGGGGGCAATGTACCCATGCCCCCCCCCGTTCCGGCGCCTATGTATATGATCATGTATGTTTATTTTTTTCCCGGGAAATTTAGCGTACGGCTTTAGAGTTTGAGTGAGATTTTTGATACATTTTACTAATTTTTGCTTACACGGGTTCGGGACCCGTATCTTTGATACGGCGGTAGCCCCTCCTGAGTACAAGTGGTAATATAAAATAAATTTAAAATTTCTGTTTTACCTGTAAATTGAAACAACTTTAGTAATGGTTTAAATGCTCAATGGGCAAAAGGAAAAGGAAAAAAAAATTTTTGATTATTTTTAACACACCTACATCTCCCAAAAAAAGTTTACGCTGTTTTTTAGTATTTTATTTAAATTTTTTTATATTAAATTTCCTTTCAAAGCTATAATATATCATAAATGACTAGCCTAAACGTGATTCATTTATTTAGTTAATACACATGCTGAGATAGCCAAATAAAAAAATTTATTAAGTTGATAAGTTGACTCAGCCAGATAAGAAGTGATATACAATATTTATATATGGAGTTTATTTCACGTCAAATCAACGAACTTTTAAACCTCACCATCTCAGATTTCAATGAAATTTGGAATTTGCAAAAAAAAAAATCCCTCTATCAAATTAAATTTTTTTATATTAAATTTCCTTTCAAAGCTATATATCATAAATGATTAGCCTAAACGTGCTTCATTTATTTACTTAATACCAGTGGCGTAGCGAGCTTAACTCGCGCCCGGGGCACAATACCTTTTTAGCTCCCCCCCCATTCGAAAACCATATAATATTATATGTAAAATATATTCGCAAATTAAAAAATAAATAGTCATAGGCTCAAGCTAGGCTTTAAATTTGAGACAAAATTATCCAGGAATTTTTTGTTTTGCGGACCATTTGGCGCCCCTTTGTGAGGAGCGCCCGGAGCACGATGACCTCCCTTGCCCCCCCTTCGCTACGCCACTGGTTAATACATGCTGAGATAGCCAAATAAAAAAAATTCCCATGTACAGTGAGCGCCGCAATTAAGTCCCCACCTGGGAGCTAGAGCCTTAAGTATATGGTATATAGTGAAATAATTTTTAATAACTGAAAAGGTAAAATAAAATCTGGTACAGATGATTTCATTTTACCTTTTCAAATTTAAAATTATTTCACTATATACCATATACTATACAAGGGGGGTAAAGGGGGTAATTACCCCCTGAGATTTAAAAAAAATACTTTTTTTTCGAAAAAAATGTATTTTTAATGTACGCGTGTATATCGTATACAACAAGGGGCTTAAAATACCACCTTGGGTCAGACCTCTATAAACAAATCTAGGACCCACTAAACCATGAGAGCTCTTAATATAAATCTCCCTCTCACTATACAATCCAATGATACAATTAAGTATAACATTTGGAATACCCAGTTTAGCCATTTTCTCTGTCAAGATATTGACATTAACATTATCATATGCTTTCGATATGTCTATAAAGACAGCAGTTAGGTATTCTCTGTTTATAAAACATGATTGTATTTCATTCGTTAGCAATGATAAGTTGTCCATAGTAGATTTTCCTCTACGAAAACCAAACTGAGATTTAGGTAGAAGTTTTTTACTTTCCATCCACCACTCCAAGCGATTTTTAATCATAGTTTCAAATACTTTTTCTAGGCATGAAGATAATCCAATAGGCCGATATGAATTCCCCTCTTCAGGATTTTTATTGGGTTTTAAGATCGCCACAACAATTTGTGTTTTCCAAGTTTCCGGAAATATTTGATTAGTAAACAATTTATTGTATATACTAAGCAATTCGCCTTCGGAGACAACTTTTTAATCATTCCATAAGTGATCCTATCAATGCCGGGGGCTTTTTCAGATTTATACTTAAGAGCAAAGTCCAATTCATTTTTGGTAAAATTATTAGTTAGAAAATGTGAGTTGTCCTCATTTGGATAAACGTTTAATTTTAGAGGCACAGTAGGCGGAGATATAATGTTTGAAAATGATTCTATAGTATCACCTACAAAAAAATCATTACTTCCTTGGCCAACATTCTTAAGTGATTTTACCTGACTCCATATATCTTTAGTTGGAGTGTTTTTATTCAACCGCGAACAAAATCTTCTCCAACTATTCTTCTTTTTATTATTTAAAAAATTTTTTACCTCTAAATTAATTTTCTTGTAATTTTCATAGTTGATCAGATTTATGTTATTTTTATAAATAATAAAAGCTTCTTTTCTTTTGTTTACCATATAGGTACAGTTGTCATCCCACCAAGGAGGAGATTTAAATCTATTCATATTGGGCTTTTTAAGTGGAATAGCTTGAGATGCTGCATCCTCCATTATAGTGAAAAATGCATTATAGTGTACTAGGGGATCTTCTTCACCTATAGGCAAATATTCATCGACTAGAGAAGCATAACGGTTAAAATCAGTATTTTTAATGTAAAACTTTAAAAATTAATTAAAATTAAATAATTAAAAAATTAAATAAAAATTAATATATATTTTTTTTATTACTTTTATTTATGCGGCGTACATTTTCAAACAAAAATATAGAAATTGGCCATAAAAATATAGATAATGACCATATACCCGTATACAGTGGCGAATCCAGAGGTGTTTCTCGGCGGAGGGGGGGGGGTAATCTGGAGTGACTGGCCGCACAGCACACATTTTTTTTCTTAATTTCGGTAATTTAAAGGCGCATTCTGTACTTGTTTGCCAGAATATAAATATAAATCAAATTTTTAAGTATTAATTTTTAAAATTTTACATTAAAAATACATTTTTTTTTCGAAAAAAAGTATTTTTTCAAATCTCAGGGGGGGTAATTACCCCCCCCCCCTCCCCCCCCCATGTATCTGTCAATGCCCGTATATATGTATATAGATTTAGGGGCAGGCCCTCCCCCTTTATATACGCCCCTGATATGAGATATATATTTACATGTTTGTTTTTATATCCCTGGTAGCCACTGCCAACTGCCTAGCACGTGTGCTGTGCGCATGCGCGTGGCGGGCTCCGCCCTGACTGACGTCACGGCCCCCACCCTTACTTCGTGCCAGAGGCTACCCTCTCTTGGCAAAGTAACGTTCATTTATTTGTTCTCAATACAAGTCGCCATTTCATTCAATCTTATATCAAATCTTTAATATTTAATTAATTTCAAGACCAAATGCTCTTGCGAATTGTTTTGTGGTTGTTTTTTTTTTAAATTTCTCTCGCCCACCCCAAACATAATCAACGATCGATTCATTCTTCACTCATCACTCATTCTCTCACTGCCCATTTGACATGACATCTTCTTTTTTATATATTTTTCTTCGCAAAAACTTATAAATCCGTGTCTTTTTTTAATGATTTTACATATGTATCCTAAATTTCTATTCCGCATGTATTTTTAAATGTGATACAATTATTTAGTTATATTAATTAAGGTAAATATTGATTAATCTATTATTTATTATATATCAAGGGCTTATAAAATATTTTAATAATTAAAAAAATTATTTTAAAGAGTTAAAAATTTTTCATAAAGATATTTTATTTTATTTCTTTTTAATTAATTTTATATAGTGATTAATTTTGCTTATGGCATGTCATGACATATCTTGATAATTAAATATTAATTGCTAAAATATTTCTCTCTCTCTCTCTCTATATATATATATATAGTAGTGATTGATTAATTTATGGTTGATATTTTTTTTTTAGATTACATCAAATAATGAAGAACCGAATTTGGAGTTCGATTTGTGCTTTCTTCATTTTTGTAACTCTCATTAATGGTAAGTATTTGATTTTAATAATTAAAATTATTAATTTTATTATATATTCTTTAGTTGAACAATGTATATATATATATACAAATATTTTGGTTAAGACTCCGCCCTTTTCAATTTTTTTGTTTACAAGTGTTAATTAAATACTATAGATTTAATTTGTGTAAAGATTTTATAAAAGTAAAGTATTTTAATGAAACATATTTCATTAAATTATAATATAAAATTAAAGTTTTTTTGTTTGTTTAGATTATTAAATAAAGCAATGCTTTCGGTTTAAATATGTTAATTCATATAAAATTGTTAACTAATTCCACAAAACAAAATCTTTAGAATATCTTTATAAATTCTCCTATAATGTTTGACTGATGATTATATATCACAACATTCAATAGTTCTTTAAGTTTTATATTTGATCAAAGATTTCTTTTTTATAGAATTAATTTATTGAAAAATTATTTGTTTGTTGATAGATTCAAATTACCAAAATTCTTTTATTCGTTATAATCACAGGCTTGACTAGCCATATGGGAATTGGAAGAGATGGTCATTAAAAAAAGTGAACACGGAATGAAAAAAGTTTGACACAGTTTAACACAAATTGAGCAACATTGTTTTATATGTCTATATTTGCCAAAAAATTATTTCGTAATTATCATACTCACCTGAGATCAAGGGATGCTTGTTTTTGGCCTTGAAATATCAGAGGAAAATAATAAAAATAAAATACTTTTTCATGAAAAGTCATTTGTCATAAATGTCAGAGGATCTTATAAAAATTTACTTTTTCTTAGATGAGACACATCTATGTGCTTTTTTACTTCTAATTATTTCATTGTTTTTTTATGAAATAAAATGGAATTTTATTTTAAATTTGAAATATAAAAGTTTCTTTTAAAAATATTTCAGATTTTAAAAATAAACAATGAAATTATCACATGACTAAAACCCATCAGTGTGCCTTTTACGTTTTCTATTTTCTATATTTAATATTGATTAACTAGAACACTATTTGGGAAATTTTTAAGCCGCATTACCAATGCAAAAATTTTTAAGATTTTTTTATACATCAGATACAAATATTTTTGATTCTTTTATTTACTATTGCAATTTTCAAACTTTCTTAAGAATTTAACAATATACCTGGGAAGGTGAGGGTGTAGTGCAGTGTTGGGCAAATTAAGCATATTTTGATTTGTCTACTTCATGACGTAGACAAATGCGTAGACAATGTAGACAAAGACGTAGACAATGTAGACAAATGGCTTAGCGCTTGTTTTCATTGGCTCTCATCTCAGATCAATGATCTGTCATTTCTAGAAACAGCCTAAAAATTCATTTACATAAAAATGTCTAAACGCGGAAGACCAATAAACAGACATTTTACTGAATTAAAATTTGAATTAGGGAAACAAAATGAAAAAATATGTTGCAGTGTGTCTTTTTTGAAAAAAACCTGCATAATACAGCTTCTAATATCTATTTCAAATAAAAGTCACTTAAAATTAAGAATACCGCCATTATCAACGCTGGCAGATGTTTCTTTTTCACCCAATATCTCGCTATATTTGTTATTCCACTTTAAACGAGAATATTGGAGTATATATATGGAGTATACATATATATATATATATATATATATATATATATACAATTTATTTAGTGTTCGTTACTCCAATATTCTCGCTTAAAGTGGAATAGAAAAATTGTAAAATCACTCTTTACCTATTGATTTTGTGTATATTAGTATCAAAAAATCATATTTATGACGATACATAAAAAATTATGGTGTTGTTAGTCCCGCCAAATTTTTAAATTTTAAATTTTAATTGTCTACTTTGTCTACATGGATATTGTTCATTTGTCTACATACATTGTCTACGCGTAGATAAAGTAAAGTAGACAATTCGCCCAACGCTGGTGTAGTGTTAAGAGACAATTAAGGCTTTACAAAAAACAAAAACAATTGTAAAAGCTTAAACTCCCAAACACAAAGCAAATTTCAACCTTCAAGTTTTAATTTCTCATAAGAGAAATTTTTGGTATCTTTCCCTCAAAAATTTGTACTTGTCTGCCCTTCGATCACATAAGAAAATGAATATGACTACTTATTTAATGATGATTTCTTTTTTAGGCGATTGTGAATTCCCAGAGCGATGGTTTGGTGATTGGTTTCAATTGGATATTGGCTCTTTGACTATCAACTCGACTTATATGTCTTCAAAAGGACAATGTAAAGAAACAAAAGACAGCCGTTTTCTAATCGAAGAAAGGTCTCTTATTTCAACTTATTTAAACCTACTAAAACTGTGATCATACTTTTTTTTTCTTAATGTTGTTGATGTTATTATTTTTATTATTATTTTGGTTGAACCCCTTTATTTTAAATAAGTTAATTGCAAAATATTTAAGATAAGGAAATTAGTTTCTCTTAGTTGCACTAACATCATTTTATTGGCAGACATTTCGTATAATGTTGAACCATTTACATTTCCTCATTTATATTAATATTCAATATATAATATTATAACTATATTTATATTGAAATTATTTCTACGTTATTTCCCATTTCAAATACTATCAGCGGCGTAACTAGCCTTTGAGGGCGGAGGGGGCGAAGCTCAACAAGGGCGTCGTTTTTTAAGTTGTAATATAATTTAAAAGAAAACTATCCGTGTTTTTGGACAATCTATGGAAAGAATATGATAAAATCACCGTCCCTGGGCTATATTTTAGGTGGCTTAGGGCGCCTATGTCGGTATGAATTGATACTTTAAAATTTATGTAAAAATACATTTTAGACAAAAAATCATAATTTCTTTAGATGACTAGTTGTTAAAACTTTTTCGATTTTTTCTCGGAGGGGGCGGTCGCCCCCTTCACCCCCCCCCCCCCCTTGATTGATTGATGATTAGTTGTTCTGGGGCTTCTCTTTGCACTGCGACCTTCTGGATCAGATCTATTGTGCTCCCCCGATCTAGGATTGGTTCGAATTCGGGTGATGTTTTACCCCTGAATTCCTATGTCCATCCCTCAGGCCCTAAGTGCCTGGAATTGGAGGGGATGTGTACTCCCTTTTGCTCCAGCAGAGACGTTCGACTTTGGTTGAATTTTTTCGGCAAGTTGGGTTCGAACTCGAGTGACATTTTACCTCGTATTACTAAGCCTCAGCTTATCCGATAAGCCACGCTCGCCTCCCCCCCCCCCCCCCCTTTAATCCGTCCCTGTTCAGGTTAAGCTATTACGATTATATCTATTCAACTCTCACTAATTTTTAATTTTAACAAAATAACTAAATGTTGATATCAATTGATGAAAAAAAAAATTTGTTTTCAGATCAAATGAGAGATGTCTTAAATGCGTAGTGATCCATGAAAACCATGAGAATGTTTTACAATATAAAGAAAGTAAGTGATCTCTTGTCCAGAGCAAAAATATTTCATTTTTCGATTAAATTGTTTTTTTATTTTTTACTTTCTCTTGCCTATATATTTAATATACAGTAGAGTCCCGTTAATCCGAACTAATTGGGACCGAGGGTCGTTCGGATTATCGGGAAGTTCGGATTAACCGGAATTGTAAGCTTGAATTAGCTAATTTTGATAATAAAGTCGTATTTATAACGTTGTAAACCGTGAAACCTGTCGGTGATATTAAACTCTAAATAAATATTTCATAATATTAATAAAATAAAGTTCCTTTAATGTCTAATTTTCATTTATATTCCTCTTAAAAAAAAAAAAAAAAAAAAATCGTACGCAAAAAGAGTTCGGATTAACCGGAAGTTCGGATTAGCGAGGTTCGGATTACCGGGACTCTACTGTACTTGTTACAATTCTATTTTATCTAGATTTCTTGTTGAAATTTGTGTGATATGTATCGAATTAACATTTAAAAAAATATAGGAATTATACTTTTTAATGTTATTTATTGTATTTTTTAATAAAACAAAATTGTATTATAATTTTTTGTATGTTTAATTTTAGCCTTTTGTGAAGATTCAGGCGACCTAAAATCAGTTTGTAGTAAACTCGAAGGCGATTCTCAACTTTATCTTATGTTTCGAACTGGAGAACGTGTCTCTTGGGTTCCTTGTCCTCTTCGAGGCGCACCTTTTACATTTTATTATACAAGAGGTGGTCAAGGCCCTTGTGATAACCCAATGTCTACAATTGACGGCTGCACTGATCCATCAAGACTTTTATTACGATATCAAGCTTGTCCAAACGTTCCAGCCTCCGAAAGCACAGGCAAGCAAAAATAACTAAAAATAGATGTATTTTTTTCATTCCCATGAAGCTTATACACAATCATCAAAGCAACTGTTTACATAAAAAGTATGATATTACAATGTTTTTTGAATTTGTCTTTTTAACATAGATGGTACAAAATATTATTATTAAATTATTCCAATAATATTTAAAATACAATAATCAAACCTTAATATCTAATTAACATTTTTCTCACCTTGCAGAAGAAGAATTGCAATGTTTGGCTGATTGGAAACAAGGAAGTCAACGCTATTTCTTTGCAAAAATGACAATGCAAAATAAACACGTTTCTATAGAAGAGAGCTATCGGTGTTTTATATTTGAACACGTTGCTTCAGGAGAAAATGAACGAGAATCAGGAGGTTCACCCCCAATTACTTATCATGTCGCCCAAAGTGGTGATGCTACTTGTACAGGACTTCTTTCTGCTAAAGAAGGATCCAAAACGATGACACTTTTTAAAGGTATTTCATTTAGTTTTTAATTTAATATATGAATTGAATACTTTTCTTTCTTCTAAAGGAGTTTAAATGAGATGAAAACTAATAAATATTAACTTTCGACATCTCATGCTCCCTAAAAATAAATAAAATATTTATTGCTAAGTTTAAAACTTCTTTTCAAAATTTAGTTCATTTCTGAAAATGTGCTTCTAAATTCCCCTTTATCTCTCTTTCAGCTGAGGGAGGAGGTGCCCACTGTCATTTTCCTGGTTGGATGACCGCTCACCGTAAATGGCATTCCCTTGATTATGCCCTTACATACCATGTTGCTGGCCATAATGGTACAATTCGAGTGACTGATCATCCCCGAGGACATGAATCTCGCTTTGCTTGTCATTCAATTGTGTCTACAGATAGGGCCGGTCATCAAATCACTCTTGTCGCTCACGCCACAAGTGGATGGTAAGTGAAATCATAACGGATGTAATTTATAGAATAATAATAATAATGAAAAATCTGGTGTGACTGGACTGCACTGTGCTGTCATACCATATTTTTTTATGTATATAAATATTTAGTTTCAAACTTGCGTTTTAAATGTTAACTGCTTGAAATAAACTATGATTATTTTTCAAAATTTTAGTCTCGTATTTGAATATTTTATACATAATAGAGAATCCTAAATAAATACAAAATTCCATAAGAATTGGAAAAATTTTTTTAAATGTGTAAAAAGTTCCAAAATCGACCGCGACTCCCTTTTGAATCGAAATTAAGATGCAAATCTCCATTGGAATTTAACATTGGCTCGATGGAAGGAAGAGCCGAAAAATGAATTTGAAAAATCTGTAATACTACATCAATAAAGTATATTTCAAACAATTTTCAGGGTAAAATGAGAAAATACATTTTAAAGAGGATCTAAAAAATAATTGATTTATGAATTTTAATCAAAATTGTTAGAGCCAATTTTTAACTTAAATATAAAATTACAATCCCGTAGCTCAATTCCTTCATGCTTAAAATCGTTACACACACACAGAGAGACAGACAGATCAATTTCCGGAACCCATTTTTTGGACGCAGAGGACTTCAAAACATGTATATCCATCAAAATCTCGACATCGAATTTTTGATCGCAATACTTTCTCTCTATATATAACATATATAGGTAAGTGGAAATTAAAAGGGCCAAAAATTAATATATCTATACAAATGAGTAAGAGAGAATAATTTTAATTCAAATTTTGATTTTAAAGCCATGAATCTCTGTCTCTGAAATTTTAAACGATATTATTAAATTATTAAAACTTCAAAAATTTTTTGGCGAAAATAATTATTAATAAATTTAAAATAAAAAGATAAATCCTCATTTTATTTCACACTTTTTATTTGAGGGTGGCTGTGTGATGCGGCCGAAATATCCCAAAAATATTTTGTATATTTGGAAATAAAAGTGCGAAATAAAATGAGGATTTATCTTTTATTTTAAATTTATTATTAAATTATATTTCATATTTTTAAAACAAACTCGGGTAAAAGAGACATATACAATTTGTTTACTCTACAAGTGGACAGGTCGATAACCAGAGACTTTGCTGAATCCACAAACACTGTTTATCACTTCTAATCTGATAAATCAGCAAAATCCAATTTTCAGAAAGAATCCAATCTCGCAATAAACTAATTCGATTTCATAGGAAAGATAGGAGAAAAGGTTGCCATTGTAACAAAATATTTTCTCATGTTTAAATTGTACATCTTGAATTCTAACTAATGGAGCATATTTACTTTGAATTACTAAATTTATTTCTTTTTTATTTTTAGCAACAGCAGCTATGTTTGTATGGTATTTTACAAAAGAGACGGCCATGTTATAGAATTACAACAAACAAGTAATTATCAGCATTTAAATATATATACAGTATATATATAAATTGATTAATTAACATTTATTTTAGGTCAATTAAATTCTGTTCCTGAAGAGGCTTGTAATAATATAAATTTGAGTCCGGAAAATTTACCTTATTTAACGTTGACAAGTAAGTATGTTATGTTCTAATTAAAGATGAATATATTTTTTTGTAATCACATGTTATCTTATAATATTTTGTAGCTTCAGCATTACATCCTCGAAAATGCCCTCATTTGGGTCGCTATCGTCTATTGAGTGAAGCTGGAGGGGTATTAATTGGTCCTCTAGCTCAAAAATTGGTAGAAAGCCCTTCGAATGGTGGACATTCTCCATCAAACAGCAACCAGGATTTATCATCCTCTGGATCTGATCCCCTCGAACCAGAATGTGCTGCTTATCATACTCTAGCAGTCGGGTGTTCCCACTCTGGAGAAACTATGGAATTCCAAAGCGATTGTCCTCGTCTTACCGTCCAAGGTAATATTTTTTATTTGGGTTTGAATAAAGTAAATTGAAATTTAATTTAATTTACAATAATAGCATTAAAAGTACGAGAACAATTTTTTTAATGCAATTTTTTTAATCTTATTTTTTAGCATATTCTTGTCACGGCAGCTGGTCAGATAGCGATGGATCAAGTTATGTGATTGCTTCACCAACTTCTAGGCATTCGTCAGCAGTAAAACGACTTTGTTTCGTTTATTCTCATCGGCCTACATTACGACTTACCTCAGTAACTGAAACATGTATGCGCCAAATGCCTGGTGAAATGGCGGCCTTCACTTTCAATTTAACAGCTCAAGGTATTTATTTATTATTTTCTTACTGATTTAGATTAGCCGAAGGCTGCACATTTTTATTTTTTAAATGAGCATTTAACCGAAACAAGGAAACAATTTTTTGCAACGGATTGATTGTCGCCAGTTATTAAAATCCTGATTTGTATTCTTTCAACTTGCATGCATTTATTTCTTCAAAAAATTAAATAAACTTCTTCAAAATTGATTAAACCTTATGCTGTTCTTTTCTTTTCATTTGTTCTTTATCAACGGAAAAAAGTCTTTCGACTTTTGTCAATTTTGAGACTTTTCCAGATTTTCTTCCCTGATCTCACAAAAAGAAACGTTTTTTGAGATTTTCAAAAACGACTTTTGAGACTTTTTTGCAAAAAGCGACTTTTATGACCGACTTTTTTTTTTCAAATTTTTCAATATAATATGTTTTTTTTTTTAATTTTGCATTTTCGACTACTGAGGCCATTTAGTGTTTGTTTGTTTGTTTGTTTTTTTAAATTTATTTAAAGTCTTTTTCGGCATCCGAGACCATTTAGACACTCTCCCATTTTATTTCAATTGTTTTGTATCGAATTCATTTCAATTTTTCATCTGGGACGGGTTGCGAACCCTCAACCTTTGGCACCAGAAGCTATTGCCCTAGCTCTTGAGCCATAGGTCCCGGGTGAAACAACCTAAGATGGAAAAAATTTCTCTCTCTTGTCAGCCTCTTGATCTCATACTTTAAATACACCCAGCACATGAATTACAAGCAACTCTGGAATGAACATTTATTTCCCTATCTTCATAAAAATTACATAATCGTTTATTGCAAAATAAATATTAAAAAAAATTTTAATTAATTTTTACTTTCTCTCAACTATATATGTAGACTATATATATACAGGGGCGCCGGAACGAATTTGAATCAGGGGGGGGGGGGGGGGGCAAAAAAATTTTTTTTTAGAAAATTAAACTAATTTAATATGTTCAAATAGTATAAAACAAAAACAAATCTACTATAAAACTTTAAAAATTTTAAATAAAATCACAATTTTAATAAAATTAATATTTAAAAAAATTTGCTAGTGATTTTATCAAAAATTTTTGGAAAAAATTTGGAAAAAATGAATTTCTTACTCTTTTAATTTTTTTTTAATTTAGAAGATTTTATTTTTCAAAAGTAAAAATATATCATTTTTAAAAATAAATGAAATAAAAGAAGATATATTGCCCCCCCCCTCTGCCCCCCCTATAGGATGCCAGGGGGGGGGGCAATGTACCCTTGCCCCCCCTCAGTTCCGGCGCCTATGTATATATAGTAAGAGAAAGTAATGGATTCATGCCAAAAATTCAATATCGAGATTTTGATGGAAATACATGTTTTGAGGTCACCTGAGTCCAAAAAAGTTTGACCCTCAACTGTGTCTGTCTGTCTATGAACAAAATATCTCAAGAATGAAAAGAGCAAGGAGGTTGAAATTTTATATTCAAGTTTGGTACCCCCTGGCACGTAATACGAAGCTTTTGAACAAATTCGTCCAAAAAGTACTAGTACTTTACTGATGCACTTTTTCAGTTTTTTTCGATTTTCTCCAACGATTTTGATTAAAATTCAAAAAAATCAACTATTTTTTTGTTTATTTAATTAAATTCTAAAGAATTCTTCCATATTTCGGTTATCGAGAGGTAAGCTCTCCATTTTTTATACTTTCTCATATTATAAATTTACAGCTACTTTTTTTGCCAAAAACAGGCATTTTACTGACTATTTGGCCAAAAAAGAAGCAACTTTTTCCGAAAATAAGAGACTTTTCTGGTCTCTATTTATCACATTGCATGGGACCAAATCCTGTTCCAAGATTGCATCCACAATTTGGTCCAATTCTATCTGGTTTTCTGTTTTTTTTTTTAATAATAAAAAAAAAAAAAACTTTTTCTAGGTAAATGCACAGAAGCGAGTTCAATTTCGACACCGGCTTTCATTCTCCCATCTTTGTTATTCGTCGTTACTCTAACAGTATGCCTTCTCAATCTTAGATGATGACGGTTATTTAAAATTCACACTAAATCTCGACAAGAATCTTCATCGATTGTCCACCAAAGCACTTGGCAGCTCACAGGGGAGAACTATTTCTAATATATGATAATTCTATTATATATATAAATATATATATATATATGGCAGGGTGTTTGAACAAAAAGACAAAAAAATTTTTTGAGCAAAATTATTAATCAAAAGCTCATTTTTTTGAACAAATAATTCACTGTCTTTTCAGAATGAATGATTATCCACATTTGCATTTATCTATTGTGTCAAAATAAAAAAAAATAAAAAAACAATAAAAATAACTAAAAAATAAAAATAAAAACGTAATTTGAGTGAATTTGTGAATATTCTCGAATATTCTTTTTTTTAGTATCAACATCTATTTCGTTTCAAGTTTATAGAACCTAGAACGACATACAGGTATAAATGCAACTTTATTAGTGATAAAGAATGGTATTTTCATATTTATTCCAGATTTTAAAACTTATGAGTGAATGTTAAAAAAAAAAAAGTGTTTTTGTATAGACTGTGATTTTGTAACATGTTTTTGACTGTTATCAAGCTGTTCTAGTGTATATAAAGTAAATAATTGTCTAAAATATCTTACAAAAATGTTGAATTTCATCATTCCAGGCTCTTCACTTTTTTAATTCTTTTAATAACTTAGCAATTGTAAAATTATTTTCCATATTTTATTAAATAACATAATAACAATTAATAACTGAAAAACTAGTCCAATGTATAAATCGTCTAAAAAAGAAATTTTCGCTTGAAAATTTTTTGTAAGCAACTTTTTAATTTCTATTCTGTTTATAGGCTTAACCAGAAATTGATAATTATAGTGGAGAATTGGAGATATCTCTTAAAACTTATTTTTCACTCGATTTTTTTATTTCAAATTTTAATATTATGGTGCAAAATTGCCTAAGGCAAACCTAATTTTATATTTTGTTTTATAGTTCCCTTATATCCTAAATTATCTAGCCTTGGTGAATGTCCAGACGTTTCTGACAAAATTTATTCGCCCATCCTCAGTGAACAATTCTAGTGACAGATAATTATACACAGTGGCGTAACCAGGGGGGGCGAGGGGGGGGCTCGAGCCCCCGCCCCAGGCGCATCGAGCCCTTGGCGCCCCCCGGAACCGGCATAGGCACCCTACGGCCTCTAAAATATAGCCCAGCGTATGTGATTTTATCATATTCTTTTCATCGATTGTCTTAAAAAATTGATTGTTTTCTTTTAAAATTATATTACAATTTGAATTCTACTATTTTAAATGAATTTAATTCCAAAAATAATAAATAACGTATATAGAGGCTTTATAATTAAAATTTTTTATTTTGCAATATATAAGCCTTAATTTGATGTTTTAAGGCTGTGGAGATTTACAAGGATTCGTATAAACCTTAATATTTAATTTTTGGAATTCAAAATTTTTTAAGCATGAAGGAATTGAGCTATGAGACTGAAATGTTATATTTAAGTTAAACACCCCCGGGACCGTGAAAATAAGCTTTTAATCAAAATTGGCCAAAAAGTACTAGTATTTTACTCATGTAGTTTTCAGTTTTTTCATTTTCTCAAAATGAAAGGGCTTTTACCATTCTTCAGGCCCGCCCGAGCCCGCCCGGAATTTTTCAAACCCGCCCATTCCCGCCCGAGATTTAGTGAATGAATGAACGAATGTCTAGCAATTTTTAAATAAAATTTCATTTGCATGCCCGTCGAAATAAAATACTCAATTTTAAAAAGTTTTTATTCTTTGATATTTTCCCGAAAACTGAATAGTTTTTGAAATAATCACAGAAGAAAACGACATTTTCGTAAAAGCAAGAAAAATCAGAGGCGTACCGAGGCAGTTGGGGGCCTGGGGCGGAACTAGAAGAGGGGCCTTATATTGAATTTTTTTTTGGGGGGTGGTCATCTTTAAATATCCCTCTCCTCCATACACAAAAACATTTTAAAATACCGTATATCCCTGAACCCCAAGGGGTAATTTTCATTAAATTTTCTTTTTTTTATCTAAATTTTCCCATTTTTACTTGAGCCCCAAGGGCCCCGGGGCCTCTCAAAGAGAAATTTTCATTAAATTTTGTTTTTACTTGAGCCCTGAGGGTCTCGAGGGCCTCTCAAAGAGAAATTTTTATTAAATTTTCTTTTTTTTTATCTAAATTTTCCCATTTTTACTTGAGCCCTGAGGGTCTCGGGGGCCTCTCAAAGGGAAATTTTTATTAAATTTTCTTTTTTTATAAATATATGGGGGCCTATGCCGGCTCGGGGCCTGGGGCGGACCGCCCCCCCTCGGTACGCCACTGAGAAAAATCAAAACAAAATCATACAGGGGTCATAAAAAACATGTAAATATAAACAAATTCGCTGAGAAAATTACTGGATGTAAGAAATTTGCCCGCCGAAGTCCCAGCGCAAGGGGGCCAGGGGGCGGGCCCCCTGGAAAATCGGCGCCCTAGTTGAGCTTCGCCCCCCGCCCTCAAAGGCTGGTTACGCCGCTGGTTATACATAGTTTGTATTAAATTCTCCATGTATTCTATTTACATTCAACACCAATATGATGATAAAGTTTTTTTATTAAAATTTGCTATTATCATAGGTCTAAATACAATCAAGTAATAAACTTGAATACTTAATAGAATTAAATACACCTATATATAATTATAGAGACAACTCTTTTTCACTAGGATTGTTCACTGAGGATGGGCGAATAAATTTCATCCTTCCAGCCCCCCCATATCGCCGTCACTGGTTAAGCATTCAGAGATTTTTATTTTTGGCTGCCTTTGCTTCCATTTCTCCTTTAATTTAAATAAAGAAAGGCCTACAATTTTTGTATTTCTTAAAGACTGCTTAGCTGTATATTTAATTTATATAAATAATAAATTCCTAACGAGAGTTGCTCACTTAAATTTATCGCGTTATAATAAAAACCTTAATGCTTAAATTAAATTTTTTTTAAAGAAAGGTGAATTAAAATTGTAGAAATTTTTTTATTTGTTTTTCGAACTGTTTGGGGGGGGGGGGGCAGAGGTCCTTGCCGGGAGGGCGCTTGCCCCCCCCCCTAGCCCCCTCGTAGCGTTGTCACTGGTTAAGCATTCAGAGACTTTTATTTTTGGCTGCCTCTGCTTCCATTTCTTCTTTAATTTAAATAAAGAAAGGCCACTGGCCACTTTTTATTTGTTTTTCGAACTGATTGGGGGGGCATCCAGGGGGCAGAGGTCCATGCCGGGTGGGCGCTTGCCCCCCCCCCCCCCCCCTTAGCCCCCCCGTATCACCGTCACTGGTTAAGCATTCAGAGATTTTTATTTTTAGCTGCCTCTGCTTCCATTTCTCCTTTAATTTAAATAAAGAAAGGTCACTGGCCACTGGCCACTTTTTATTTGTTTTTCGAACTGATTGGGGGGGGGAGGGCATCCAGGGGGCAGAGGTCCTTGCCCCCCCCCCCCCCCCCGTATCGCCGTCACAAGTATTCAGAGATTTTTATTTTTGGGTGCCTCTGCTTCCATTTCTCCTTTAATTTAAATAAAGAAAGGCCTACAATGTTTGTATTTCTTAAAGACTGCTTAGCTGTATATTTAATTTATATAAATAATAAATTCCTAACGAGAGTTGCTCACTTAAATTTATCGCGTTAATCTTTTTTTTCGCGTCGATTATACATGAACATAACACATTTAACACTTAAGAAATTAAAAAAAAAAAAAGGAAAATCGATTAAAACATCGAAAGTCACTAATAAATTTTTATTTTTTAAAGTTAAATAAATTTCTCACTGTCCTAACTTTTCAATCTTATTTTTGTTCATTACTTTTTTTAACTAAGTTTTATTTTACATTTTGGCTTATTCTTTTTTTTTTTATTATCTCTAAAAGCGTGGTTAGAATTAGACGTATATAATAAAAAATAAAATTGCATCTAATTTACTATCATTTGTATATACATTTTTTAGTAAATGCTTAAATTTAAAATGAGATTTGTAGATAATTTTATTGAATCTCTATAACTAAATGAAATAATATTGAATAGATATTATTATATATTTCAAATATTTGTTTTTGTATAGAATATTGTTATTTCCCAAAAAAAAAAATCTTATTATTAATAATAATCTCATGCAGTATATTTTATACAAATTTTCATTGAAATTATTAATTTGTAGAATTTTTCTAACAATATTGTGATTGTACATATTTTATTAATTTATTGTTTTTGTTTTTAAAATTTTTTATATCGATTTTCCATTAATTAATTAATTTTTCCTATCTGGCAGCTATTTTTCAATATAACAAGCCGTATTTATGTATTTATTATTTTTTATATTACTACTTTTGCAATCTTGCCAAGATTACTATTTGTCTTAACTTCCATTCTTCACATACATCTGTAGCAAATAGAATTCTTTTTTATGTTTACTATATAATAAGCACAATGGTCACTAAATCTTGCCTATATTCAAATATATGTTTGGACCAATTATATGCAAATGTATTCCGAAAACAATTAATTAATTTTATTTAAAAATCAATTTATTTTTTTAATTTAAATCTAATATATTTACATTCCATGCTTTTTTAAAGAACTAAATACATTTTTAAATAATTTCTAATGGCATTAATATATTAACAAATGAATATTTGATCTATTGAATACAAAATTAAAAAAAAAAAATTTCACTAATTAAAAAATACAGCTATAATGCTGTATAAGTGGATTTAAAAAGAATTTGTAAAAAATTTATTACTCATTTCTTCTCAAATATGAAAAAAACATTTAAAGTTTTTTCTTCTATATGAATGTATTTATAATCATTGAAGAAAAAATTGTAAAATACTGGACAGGGTTCCTACATTCCTCAAAATACAAATCACCCTTAATGTATCTCATTATCATCTCATTCTAGAGGATTTACCAGAGAACTCTCCTATCATTATTCGTGGTACATATCCCGCTCATATTAAATATAATATAATAGTTAAAGCATAAAGACCATATAATTTCTCATTATAGAATCAGAACCATTATTTATTCTCTAAGGGAGGGAAAAAGGATTAGAAATCCGATAATCCGATCCGGGCTCGCGATCCGAAAATCCGTTTCAGTTTCCAATAAAAATGCCGAATTGAAAAAATATTGTTTTTCCTTCGAATTTGCACATTTTAGGCGTTTGGATGAAAGATATATAAAAATTCTCAATCATTCAAAAGGATATATTTATTAAAAAGTAAAAATTATTATGAGATTTTTTCATTATAGACCACATTTTGTATTAATTATTTATTAAAAATATAAATACTGTTCAACGTTTCGACTGCTTCTATCTGCATTCGTTTTCAAGTACTGCACACTTGCTCCGACTCAAGTGAACTAACCTCTAAGGGGCCTTTCTGTACATTCTATATACAATGTATATAATAATAATTGTATATAAAATTCACGTAATGGTCCCTTAGAGGTTAGTTCGCATGAGTCGGAGCAAGTGCGCGGTACTTGAAAACGACTGCAGATGTAAGCAGTCGAAACGTTGTACAGTATTTATATTTTTAATAAATAATTAATACAAAATGTGGTCTATAATTAAAAAATCCCATAATAATAATAATACATCCACATTTGTAATAATAATACAAACCACAAAAGCTTTAAAGGATTGGCAATTCTTTAAGAAGGATCGCAAAAATCCAGGATTGCTAATCCTTCGAAAAGGATTAGCGATCAAATCCTAGATGAAAGCAAAAATTATTTCGATCCAAATCCTTAAATCCTCCCCTTTGCGATTTGGATAGCGATCCAGATCCGAAAATCCTGGATCGGTTCTTCAGATTTAAATACAAAAGGATCGCGATCCTGCCCAACTCTGTTTCCACTATACACATGATTGTATATATATTAACAGCATGAGATCTAATTGAGTTAATTAATATTATTTTTGTGAATGAAATCGAGCTAGAAGCTCTCAAGGCTCACCAATTTCATCAGCTCTCAAAAATAATATTAATTACTAATTATTCAAATTGTAGTTGTTTTTCTCCAACTTATTTCTTATTAAATAAAAATAAATAATGGTTAAATGCATTTTATACAATCACCTTATAAATGGTAAATCGTTGATAATTTGTAAATAGATAAATAATGAATTTTTTTTTTTTTTAATATTCTATTTCATTATTTTTCTTTAAATACAAGAACTCTAAGTATCTTACTATTGTACCTGGAGAAGATTTGAGTAATCCTAATTTATATTTCTGTATCTAATCATCAAAAACTCCTTTTTCTAGACATTTTTTACTAATATATGTCTGTATTTTGACCAATAATTTTATCGATGATCTGATATTTTGTGTGCTTAAAAGTAGTTGATTAAAATATGTCTAGAATAAAGAATATTTTTGAAGACTGTATATCATCTCTTGAAAAATGTTTTAATGATAGATGACAAATAATTTTATATTTGGTTTCACAAAAATGTCAATTTTCTTAGTTAAGCAAGTCCTTTCTTAAATTCCCACTTAGTAAAATATGCAACTAAATTATTGAAATATGTGAAACGAAGAAGATTAACAATATAATAACATTTTTCAATAGAAGATATAAATATATGAAAATGGATGAATAAAATTTATCCACTTATACGAGTACAAAACTATTTGTTATATTTAAAAATCTCATGAGCCTAATTTAAGGCCTTCCTATAAAGAAATTAACTGTGAATAAAACTTTAGTTTGTATAATTTATTGTAAAAGTCTACCGACAATTTTCCAGGGTCTCTAAAAATATTTTATAGTTCTAATTACCATCAGACTTGATTATGGTCTAAAGAGATTTGTTAAATTAATCCTGGTTAGCTCTAATATGCGAAAATATTGTACTCTGTTCTATATAATTTACCTTCATTCTGTTGCGTTCTTCAGAAATAATTTAAATACAGATTTGACATAAAAAATAAAATAAAAACAAATTACTGAATGGGAAATCAGTAGAATAACGTATTTGAATATAAAATATACTTGAAGAAGACTTTAAAATAATTCGAAGTGATGTATTTTATATTTAAATCGAATAAATAAAATTATCGGCCTAAATTACGTATTTATAACGCCGATGTCTTTCGCCTCCCATTAGGACAAAGACCGTAGATTCATTTCTTTGAAGAGTCAGTGAAACAGAGATAAAGACGAAAATTTTTTTTTTTTTAACATTGTGTTATGGACCGCCAAATTTGTCTTTGTGGGTTCCATTTAAGAATTTCTCCCTTACTTCCTATTTACTTCTTGAGAATTCGAATATATGAAAATCAAAAATGTAGCACTTTATTATAACAAAGGACAAAGGAGGCAGGCAAACGTGAATGGTCCAAATGTGCAAGTGGCGGCTCGCCCTTCGGGCCCGCGGTTCCTATTTATGCCAGACCAAAGTCCACGACTCAGCGAAAGAATTAGATCGGACGAGTGTTTATAAATTTGCTATCTTATTTTATTCAATTTATCCGATTTGGCCTAAAGCAGTGGTTCCCAACCAGTGTGCCCCGGAACCCAAGGGTGCCGCGTAAATGGCTAAGGGGTGCCGCGAGATATTTAGATAAACAAAAAAAAAAAAAAAATTAAATTTTACTATATTATGGAGTAAATTTAGTTTTGCTTAAAAAAAGATCATTTTCACATAAGCGGCAAAAATTTTCCGGAGAGCGGAAAAAATTTAGTTTAGATAGGGGGAAAAAAGGAAGGGTGCCCCTAATTAGAGCCCGGATGTTCATGCATGTTTGTATAAAAGCCGAAAAGGTTCCTGAAACTTTATTAACCATTTCATGAGTATTCGATTCGAAATAACTCTATTTGTTCCGAGCATATGTGCATATTTTGGCTTTTTTCTGAAGAAATTCCATGCACAATGCTTGTTTTGCCAATTTTTAACCAAAACAACCTTTTTTTTATGCATATTTTAACATTTTTTTTTTTAAAGAAAAAAGCATGTTTTGAATATTTTTGTGAAGTTGCTTTTAAATTATAGTGGAGAGAGAATTGGAGATATCAGCCAAATTGGGATTGTCCAGGTTAATAAAACTCTCAGGATAAGACGTTTCGGCCTGAATTTATTTGGCCATCTTCAGTTATCGGGAATTATACACATAGTGCAAGTGCACATGTGATCAAACCAGGATTTAAATGTGCACTTGCACTATGTGTATAATTCCCGATAACTGAAGATGGCCAAATAAATTCAGGCCGAAACGTCCTTATCCTTGGAGTTTTATTAACCTGGACAATCCCAATTTAGCTGATATCTCCAATTCTCCACTAGAATCACATCACAGCCACAACCTCAAAAGCAACAGTTGCTTTTAAAGTCTAATTTACGTGACAAAATTTAAAAATTATTTTTAATATTTTCAAACTTGACGGCTCAACAGGGTGTAAAAGATCAACATTTCAACCTCAATTTGTCCCAGATTTCTTCTTTCAAATATTCGCCTGCCACTTCTTGCAAGTGCTTGCATTTCATTTTCTGCGTTCAAAAACGTTCCGTGTCCATAAACGAAGAAAATTTAAAGAAATTCCTTGTTATAAAAAAAAAATATATAATATATATATCTAAAAATGCGACACAATTTCTGATAGAGCATATCTTAACTGCTTTTCCCTTCATTGTGCATATTTGATCATTTTATAATGCATTAATGCATGCCTATTTTAAGGTTTGATTGTGCATGAACATCCGGGCTCTAATAATTACTAATTTCAATAATTTATGCCCGCGCTATTTCCTTCTGGTTTCGCAAACCCACAACACTTGAATGATTTCTAAATCAAAGCCCGAAAATTGGTGGTAGACCAATTAGTTTTAAGATCTCATTTGTTTTTGTTTTTTTTTATTCTTTATGATATATTTTGGAAACTATTAAATGATTAATGAAATTGAGAGATTATTTTTATAATGATTATTAAAGTCTAAGAAAAAAAAAAACAAAATATATCATGTTTTGTTACACAGTCATTTATAAATTAGTTTTCGATTAGTTTCAAAACTATGAATTCAATATTATATCAGTGGATTGATTAAAAAAAAAAAGGTACCCGAATTCATCAAATGAAATGCACATTTTTGACATTTTAAAATCTTATAGTATTTGCCAACAAATTATTTTAAATATATAAAAGGATATTATATGAATAAAAATGTTAATAGATTGAATGTAAATAATAAATATTTAAAATTTGATTGATATTAGGCTATTAAACAGTTTTTGTAAAAAATTTTTATTATTTTTTGTAAGCATATACACCTATCCTCAAGGGCGGATACAAGGGGGAGGGGGGTAAAGGGGGTAATTACCCCCCCCCCCCCTGAGATTCGAAAAAAATAACTTTTTCGCAAAAAAATTTATTTTTAATGTAAAATTTTTAAAATTAATACTTAAAAATTTGATGTGTATTTATATTCTGGCAAACAAGTACAGAATGCGCTTTTAAATTACCGAAATTAAAAAAAAATAGTGTGCTGTGCGACGAGTCACACCAGATTACCCCCCCCCCCGAGAAACACCTCTGGATTCGCCCTTGCCTATCCTCATATACTACTTGGCACGCCACATCCTTTCGTTTATTTTGTTTAATTTTTTGCCAAAATCCATTCCTTATTTTTAGGCCTGCCACACACGCTCAGTACCTGCAGGGCCGCAGACAGACTTGGCGGGCTCCGGGGCTACTTTTTATTTTCGCCTTCATGCCAACAATTTTTACACGTATATTCCCCATTATTATACCTTTTAAGACAGGAGTTATTCAAGCCGATAAACTTTTTCGTGCATGCCCCCCCCCCTAACCTGCCACTATAGACACATGATTTGTAAGACGTTGTCACGTCAAAAATATTAACTATTGTACCTTTTTGGATAGCTAATGAAACGAGCAAGTTTTTTTTAGTAGTTTGTACATTTGGTGTCATAGAATTTTTTTGACTGGATGACTCGAAATAAAAATTGACGTAAAATAATTAAATAAATTCAAATTCGTTATTGGCAGTAGTAATCAAATTCTCAATGATTTGGAATATTTTATTACTTATTAAGAGTTATTACCAACTCACTTACTAATAAAAAAATACATAGCTAACATTGAATCAACCTTTTTTCTTTAAACTCGTCTTTAGCGTCAAAATGGGATATTTCTAAAAAAAAATGATTTTTCTTGGAATATCTCAAAACTTTTTCGGTCATTACATTGAGGGGGTTAAATTTGAGCATTTTTACCTTCTATCTCATCCTGGCTGGGACACATCGAATTACAAATAACCCTGTATATATTTTTATACATTTAAAAAATTAATTTAGGTTGTATATACAGATTATAAATATATGCTGAGCCTCAAGATTAAGATGAAGAAATCAAGAGGAATTTTTTTTATATGAAGAAAGTTTTTTAATCAATTTAGGAATTTTAGATTTGCTTTTATGTTAAATAAAAAAATCCGGAATTATAATAATAAGCCAGTGGCGTAACGTTTTTTAGCTGCCCCCCCCCCCCCGCAACCTTTATTTCGGACCCCATTATTAGACCCAATACAAAAAAATATTTTTTTAAAATACCGTATCTCCCTGAACCCTGAGGGCCCGGTATTTTTAAAGTGAAACTTTTATTATATCACTACGAATTTTTTGGTTCTTCTATCAGCATGTCGCTTTGTAACGAGGTGACGTAAAAAGCCATGACGCTGCAAGCTATGACGTCACAATCCGTGACGACAAAAATAAGAAAGTTGAAATTTAATATATATAACGAATTATAAAAAAATAACTGTGAGATTTAATAATTCAATTTTTAAATTGATAAAATATAATTTTTAAAATAATTTAAAATATTCAAATCTTCAATCTACTGTATATTAGGGTGGCCGCAAAAAACAAAAATTTTTAATTTCTTTCGGCCGAAAAAGTTGTCTTTTGGCTAGAAAATGATAATGGCAAAGTTTAAGCTAAATTGGGTTACGTTAACCCATGCCTCATCGGGGTTAAAATTTTGAAAAAGTGCGATTTTATCTAAAAATTCGCAGGTTTTACTTCATAAAACGAAAACCAAGTATCGTAGAAAAATTATTCTTGGCTCATTTCATAGCAAATTTAATTCTCTTGAGGTTTTATAATAACTATTTTTTCATTAAAACGTATAGATTTAGAGATATTTACAAATTACCATTTCGGTTTTGATATATTGCTCTTTCTGAAAAATAAATGGAAAGTCACATTATAGACCATTCGATATAAC
This sequence comes from Euborellia annulipes, assembly GCA_023213315.1. Lineage (NCBI taxonomy): Eukaryota > Metazoa > Arthropoda > Insecta > Dermaptera > Anisolabididae > Euborellia > Euborellia annulipes. The sequence continues at coordinate 9,809 of JAKCPI010015143.1, read as the reverse complement.
ATTTTGCCGGAAAAATATTTCGAAGGGAATGAAATTTTTACTGGTTATTTGGGGGTACTCTAGAATGCCAATCCTAAGTTTTTGACCTCGAGGACCATGTGGGGGGAGGGGAGGGGGACAAAAACCTCAAAAATTTGAGAATTCTTCAGTTTTTTGCTTATATCTTGTAAACTATTCATATTTTGTGAAATATAGCATAATTCAAAGTTGTAGAGCATTAAATTTGCTAAAATTTGGTATATAAAATGAATTCGTAGACCCAATACTAACCGAAATACGACTGGTCAATGTTGGACAAATTTACTAGAAATGAAAAAAAATATCAGAAAAAACGAATAGTCATGTCATTATCTACTTTTTACCTAGAAAGTATTCCGAAGTGAATTAAATTTTTACACGTTATTTGAGGGTACGCCAGATTGTATATCCTAAGTCTTCGACTTGGACGACCCTCTCTTAACTTGGAGGGGGTAGAGGAGGAAAAAACCTCAAAAATCTTTAACTTTTTTCAGTTTTTCTCATATATTTCGTAAACTAAACATATTTTGTTTACCCTAGTCCTATACAAAGTTGTAGAGGATTAGATTACTAAGCTTTCCTACATAAAATGTATTTGTAAACTCAATATTAACCGAAATACGGTCGGTCAAAAGTAAGACCACAAAAATGTTGGTCTTTTTCAGTTTTTCGTTATACCGCGTAAACTAACCATATTATCTCCACCATAGCATTAAATAAAGTTGTAGAGTACTAGATTTACTAAAATATGGTACATAAAACGAATTTGTAAACCGAATATAAATCGTAATACGACCGGTCAAATTTAGATAAATTTTCTCGAAAAGTAAAATTCTATTTAATTTTGACCGGCCGTTAGTATTGGGTCTACGAATTCATTTTATGTACCAAATTTTAGCAAATTTAATGCTCTACAACTTTGAATTATGCTATATTTCACAAAATATGAATAGTTTACAAGATATAAGCAAAAAACTGAAGAATTCTCAAATTTTTGAGGTTTTTGTCCCCCCTCCCCTCCCCCCACATGGTCCTCGAGGTCAAAAACTTAGGATTGGCATTCTAGAGTACCCCCAAATAACCAGTAAAAATTTCATTCCCTTCGAAATATTTTTCCGGCAAAATGTTATATCGAATGGTCTATAATGTGACTTTCCATTTATTTTTCAGAAAGAGCAATATATCAAAACCGAAATGGTAATTTGTAAATATCTCTAAATCTATACGTTTTAATGAAAAAATAGTTATTATAAAACCTCAAGAGAATTAAATTTGCTATGAAATGAGCCAAGAATAATTTTTCTACGATACTTGGTTTTCGTTTTATGAAGTAAAACCTGCGAATTTTTAGATAAAATCGCACTTTTTCAAAATTTTAACCCCGATGAGGCATGGGTTAACGTAACCCAATTTAGCTAAAACTTTGCCATTATCATTTTCTAGCCAAAAGACAACTTTTAGGAGGTTCGGCCGAAAGAAATTAAAAATTTTTGTTTTTTGCGGCCACCCTACTGTATATATATAATCCAGGGGGCGAAGCCCTCCTGGCTAGCCGCGCCGCCCGCCGAAGGCGTCTATTGATTTCCTATTTTCCAATTGTTAAGTTAAGATTAAAAACGCGATTTTAGTAACCTTAATTGAATAATTTTCTGAAAATTTTCAGTTAAACGCCTACGATCCGAAAAAAGTTTCACTTGCATCGTGGTTTCATAAAACCACACAATGATTTTTTTTAATACTTCTTTTATTTTATATTTCTTATATGACTTATTTTTTTCCTAAAAAAATTAAATAAAGTTTGGCTCAAGTGGTTAATACGTCCTCCATCAATCTAAATTTTTTTCCATCCTCACGTAACCAAACTTAGCGAGTTCAAATCCACCTCCTGCACTTTTTTTATTCTTAACTGTTTTTTATACCTCCTGTGAGGGGAGGGGGCTGGCGTATTAATTTTTAAAATTTTATATTCAAAATAAAATTTATTTCCCAAAATAATAAAAACCTCGTGCAGCTCACAACTAGGTTGGTCCCCTTTGTTTTGCGCCCCCCAGCCCAGTTGCCCCCGTAGCGGGCGCCTGTTTTGCCACGCCCTCGTTACGGCCCTGTTCCCTGGTAACAATTACAAAGTTTCGGCTCAATCTGTGGCTTTCAGGTACAATTTAGCTAAGATTATAAAGGTTGTTACATCTCACAGCAAAACTCAAATCTGTCTTTTATTAAGTTTAATTTGGATCTGTCAATCATTTGCCAACTGGCGTTTTTGAAAATTTTTTTTTATATATAAATAATAAAAATCTGGTGTGACTGGCGCACAGCACACAACTTTCTCTTACCCTTCGGTAAGAGAAAGTTGTGCATCGTGCTGGTCACACCAGATTTTTTGTGTCGAGATATTTTAAGTTTCCCATAGCACCTTAGTTTCAAACTTGCATTTTAAATGTTGACTGCTTGAAATAAACTATGGTTATTTTTCAAAATTTTAATCTCATATTTGGACATTTTATACACAATATAGAATCGTAAATAAATACAAAATTTCATAAGAATTGGAAAAAAAATTTTTAAATGCGTAAAAAGTTCCAAAGGGGACCCCCTTTTGAATCGAAATTAACATACAAATCCCTATAAGAAATTAACATTAGGCCTATGAGAGAAGGCGGAGAGACAGGCGATAATGTTTGCAAGTGAGAGAGAGAGAGATATATATGTTTTCTCCGAAACAATCAAAGACAGAAAAAAAATTAAAAAAAAAAAAAAATGGGAATTTAAATAATAATTGATTTTTAATCTAATAAAAAACCATTTCTATCTTTCCTATGAAGAACAAGAGTAAAGTGGTCTTCAGAAGATTTCAACGGCAAAATGAGAATATACATTTTAAAGAGCATCTAAAAAATAGTTGATTTATGAATTTAAAAAAAAAATCCTTGGAGGGAATTTTGAGAAAATCGAAAAAAACTGAAAAAGTACATCAGTAAAGTACTAGTACTTTTTGGCCGATTTTGTTCAAAAGCTTATTTTGAGCGTGTGGGAAGGTACCTAAGTTAAATATAAAATTTCAATGCGGTAGCTCAATTCCTTCATGCTAAAAATCTGTCCACACACACACGACCAATTTGCGGGACCCACTTTTTTGGACTCAGGGGACCTCAAAACATGTATATCCATCAAAATCTCGACATCGAATTTTTGACATGATCGCAATACTTTCTCTATATATTTCATATATCTACCGCAAGGAAATTGGGTTTCCTATTCAAAACGAAGCGTTACTTTTCCTCCCAACAACTCCTAATCCTCTATAAAGCCCAAATTCGGCCGTGTCTTGAATATTGTTCCCACCTTTGGCGAGGGGCGTCGAAAGACGCTCTCTCCTCCTTGGAAGCCATACAGAGGCGTGCAATTAGACTGATAGGTGATCCTACCCTTACTGCATCCCTACAGTCCCCCCTCCCCCCCCCCCCACACTAGATCATAGAAGAAGAGTATCTGCACTATCTCTCTTCTACAGGTATTACCATGGTCAATGCTCTGCCGAATTAAAATCAATTATCCCACCCAATGCAACATATTCACGGAACACAAGAGAGGCATCTTCCCAGCATCCCTATGCTGTTCAGATCACGACTAACAGAACAAAACAATTTCATTCTTCCTTTGTCCCCATGACCTCCCGTGATTGGAACAAGCTCCCTGCGTCTATCTTCCCCAAAACCTACAATCTTCAGACTTTCAAGTCTAACCTCAACAGGCATCTTCTCAGTTCCCGCAGTTGAGTTTTCCCTTTATGCTTCTCCTTTTGTTTTTATTTTCTTCCTGGCTGCATGTGACTATTGGTCATTATAGGTCTTCGGACCTTATGCACCCATTCGAAAAAAAAAAAAAAAAAAAAAAATATAGGGTACGAGAAAGTAAAAATAGGACTCATTCTAGTCATAAATGATTTTTTTTTTGAATTTCCTTTCTCGTTGGGTTTGCGCATGCGCATCCCAGTTTTATGCATATTATACGTTTCATACATTTTATACGTTTTATACAGTTTTATCCGCAATTTTTGTATAATCATTAGGGCTCGGATTTCGCCCTATTTGCCTTTTTTTAATTTATGGCTTAAAATTTAGGCCAATATGATATGTATACGTTTCATGAAATTCTGAATAAAATAAGAGGCATTTGTTAGTGCCTATAATGCCTATTTTGGCCGATTCTGGGTTTTGGTGCCTATTTCATCTATAAATGCCTTTTTTAATGCCTATTTTAAGTTCAAATAGCCAATTTCAATTTTTTACGAGCTATACATAGCCTAAATTTAAAATTTTTTGAATTATCAAGAAAATATTTCAAGGGGCGGGGGGTAAAGGGAATAATTACTCCCCCCCCCGAGATTTGAAAAAAAAAATACTTTTTTTTTGAAAAAAAAAAATTTATTTTTAATGTAAAATTTTAAAAATTAGTACTTAAAAATTTGATTTCTATTTATATTCTGGCAAACAAGTACAGAATGCGCCTTTAAATTACCGAAATTAAGAAAAAATTGTGCGCTATGCGACCAGTCACACCAGAATACCAAAAATAAGACATCAATTTTTAAAATTTTTTATATTATTTCTTAATTTCTGCCTTTTAAGTGCCTTTTTAAGTGCCTATTTTTACAATAAATGCCTTTTTAAGTGCCTATTTTAATAATTTTTAGTGCTTAGTTGCCTGCCTATTTTAAAGATTTTAAGTGCCTATAAATCCGAGGCCTAATAATCATAAATGATTTTTTTTTTTGAATTTCCTTTCTCGTTAAGTTTGCGCATGCGCATCCCAGTTTTATACATATACGTTTTATACATTTTATACAGTTTTATCCGCAATTTTTGTATAAAACTGCAAAATAATGTATAAAACCCAACCCTGGCTAGGAGTGGGAATGTTTCATTCATACGGCAGAGTTGGGTTTTATACACGATTTTGCAGTTTTATACAAAAATCGCGGATAAAACTTGTATAAAACGTATAAAATGTATAAAACTTGTATAAAACGTATAATATGTATAAAACTCGAATGCGCATGCGCAAACCCGACGAGAAAGGAAATTCAAAACAAAATCATTTATGACTAGAATGAGTTATATTTTTTATTAAAGTGAAGCTTTTTATTTATAATATATAAAAACAAATTTTCAAAAATGCCAGGAGGAAGACCACTGATGATTGACAGAACTAAATTGATTTGGGTTTAGCTGTGGTTTGTTTGCAAAAATTTTAACTTTTTGACCACAGAATGAATGGCCGAAGCGTTTATTGTTAATAATAACAAATATAAAAGTCTAAATTCTAAATTCAATTCAAATGAGATTGTCACAGATGTAACAACCTTTATAATCTTAACTGAATTGTACCTGAAAGCCACAGAATGAGTGGCCGGACTAATGAAACTGCGAAAGCCTAAACACCACAATTCTAAAATTTACCTTTTTAAATAATTTTTATAGTTTTTTATAAAAAAATATAAATATATAATGATTGGGATTAAAAGATTAAAAAGCAGGAAATTGTTATTATCTTAGGAATAAATGAGTAAGGCTGTATGTATGCACATTAATCGAGTAAAAACGTTTTCGGTCAAAAAGTTTTGCTCGATGCCAACGCACACCGATCGAGCAAAAACGTTTTCTGGCAAAACATTTTGTTCGATGATGTCAAATCGTGACCAATTGTGTTTTGTCTCTTCGGTGTGCGTTGACCCATAGAAAAGCATTAAAAAACAGTTTCAGGCAAAAACGTTTTTGCTCGATCGGTGTGCGTTCAGCCTAAAAATAACAAAATATTTTTATGTATATATACAATGCATTTATTTATTATGTTACAATTATTAAACACTTCACAACCAGTGTACTGTAATACAGGTATTGTTTAAAGTTTGTGTATGCATTACCTTCTTTTAATACATTTGGCATGAACAAAACATAAACAAGATTCTGTATATTCATACTTATTATCTTGACATTTAATAATTCTTTTTTGGATAATTTTATAGAATGGAAGAGAGCAAGTACAGATGCAGCAAATAAAGAGAGGCTTTGGATGCCAAATGCCGAAAAGAAGACGTTCCGGACAAAATTTTATTCGTCCATCCTCAGTCCTGGTAGGCTTATACATAGAACTGAGAGGCTGAGGATGGACGAATAAAATTTTGTCTGGAACGTCTTCTTTTCGGCATCCAAAGGCTCTCTTTTTTATTTATTTATTTATTTAACATGTTTTATTTGCTGCACCTGTACTTGCTCTCATCCATTCCATAAAGATGAGATGCTTTCCAAATGTTTTAATTCAATTTTTTTTTTTTTTTTTTTTATTAAGCATAGAAAAATGCATTTTGAAAGAACAAATTAGGATAAAATTAAAAACAGTAGTACAGTTTTTTCTTCTTTATCTATTATAGAAATCAAAACAAATATGACTTTTAAATATTTTAAAATCTAGAGGTAATAGATTTGCACCACCTGTCAGATTGCACTTTTCGGGCCATATATATTCTAAAATTAGTTTTCCATACGTTTAGTTCCTTGTCAGAAACCTAAAAAAATAAAAGCAAACTAAATTTAATTATTTGATATTTATTAATTAAAGAAAATAATAAATATACTTACAAATGAATTGACAGCTGTAGGTTAGGTTTCGATATTTAATTTTTGAATTTCATTTTTCAATTATTTTATTAACATTTTGATTATATTATTCACTAAATAAAAAGAAAACAACATCGTCAATGCTCTAAAACATTAAAAAATATGACATAAAAGCTTTTAAGCTGTTTTTTCCGGGGGGGGGGGGTTGGTTTTTTACATTTTATACATCGGCCTAGTTTTATCCGTGATAGTTTTATACATGTATAAAACCGTGTATTATACACGCCGGGATAAAACTTGCCAACTCTGTTCATACGCCTATTGAGGCGCTGTTGTCGTATTTTTATTGCAAACTTAATGAGTTACTGTTCTATCTCCATATTATCGTTTATTCCCTGATCTATCACTGAAATATAGATACACTGAAATTAACATCATACCTCTCATATGTACTAATACTTAAATTATAATTTTATTAACAATAAATATATTTATAATATTATTTTTTTTTAGAATATTTTTTTATTTATAATTTTTTTAAAATTTTTATTTTATAAATTATCTCAATTATGTCTTCTTTTGAAAGGAATGAAGCAGAATATCATGGAGAAACTGCTATTGTTTCCAAAGATTATTCCCTAGGCGGGGAACGAGCCCTAAAACTGCTCAATAATCTGATGAAAAAGAATTGTTCTAGAACACCATATACAAGCACAAATGATTTAAATGATAATTCGCCACTTACTGAAAAATTTGATGGTACAGATTCTGATGATAAGGAACGAACTCCAACAAAAATTTGTCCACAAACAGAAATATTAAAAGGTAATTATTATTTTATTTTAATTGAAGACGGCGGTTAAATTAAATTGATTTTTGATGGAACAATTTGACAAAGAAAATATTTTTTGCTTATCAATCAGTTTTGTTTAAGGAAGATGACGGTTTAACAAAATCAAATCAAACCATCTAATTACACATAGATGTAAAAATAAGAATTCATTACAAACTCAGATACTTCAGGTTTTATTTATTAGAAATCCAATACCAGTAAGCATCAGTTTGTAAACAATATTAAGAAAATCTTCATACATTTCTATTCAATCTGTCATAGTAAGCTTATCATGAACACAAATTATAATCTATAAACCATATATAAATTAAAATTTGTATTCATGACAAGCTTACTTATTGCATAGAAGATATAGATTTGCTCGCTGACAACAATATGCAAATAAAACGGATTAATACACAAAAAATATTTCTTTGACCGAAAATCCTGTAGAAATTTTATTTATTTATAAAGTGAATGGTATATTTAAAGATGATATATATATATAGTGAAAAGGTGAGTCGTCTAGTTCCAAAACTGGATAAATCCCTCAAACTGTTTTTTCAGTAAACAGCAAAAATTGTTTTTCCATAGAGATAAATGCATACATGTTACTTTTACGTTCATATTTATCTGTGATGTAGGTGTTTTTTAAATCAATTATTTATACCAGTCGATTCTCTACTAAAATTACTGTAAGATAACGTTAAAAAAATTGGATTTAACCGGTTTTGAAATTAGACGACTCGAAGTATTGGATTCATGTCAAAAATTCGATGTCAAGATTTGAGGTCCCCTGAATACAAAAAAGTGGTTTTCGTGACATAGTCTGTCTCTGTGTGTGTCTGTCTGTAAGCAAAATATCTCAAGAACGAAAGGGCCTAGTAGGTTGAAATTTTAAATTTAAGTTAGGTACCCCCCAGAGACGTGTCACGAAGCTTTTGAACAAAATTGACCAAAGAGGACTAGTACTAGCTAAATATTCTTCGAGATCTATATATTTGAATAAGATAATAGTATTCAAAATACCCCGATTCGGACTAAACAAGTCATAGATATATTTAACAAGACTGTGAGTGTTTTTTATTAGTGAGGCCAAACATCCCATGGCCCCCCGAAGTCGAACCCAGGATCTCCGCCTTTCCCGGGCATAGGCGTGCTGTCCATTGCACCAGGCCACCGGACCCTCGACCTACACCAATAAAACTCACTTCACCTTATATGCAGTTAGACTTGCAAGTAACTAACTAGTAACTAATAAGTAGGGCTCGGATTTATAGGCACTGAAAATCTTTAAAATAGGCACTTAAAAGGCATTATTTAAGAAATAATATAAAAAATTTTAAAAAATTGATGTCTTATTTTTGGTAATCTGGTGTGACTGGTCGCATAGCACACACTTTTTTTTCTTAAATTCGGTAATTTAAAGGCGCATTCTGTACTTGTTTGCCAGAATATAAATACAAATCAAATTTTTAAGTACTAATTTTTAATGAATTCAGGAGATGAAAGAAACAATATCACAGTAGTTTCAGGAAGTTTTTTTCTTTTCGCAGGTTGTTAGGCAAAAAGTAATAAAGAAAGACTTTATTTTCATTGGAAAATTATAATGGAATAGACGACCAGTGTGCGCATTGTCCTGGTTTCGGCCACAAGGACCATCGTCAGGCCTGTGAAAATACATCAAATTGTCAACAGGGTATAGATCACAAGTAGAATACACAATTTTTGAAATGTTTTCAACACAATCTCAAATTCACTACATATATATACAACACAAAAACAAAATAAAATAAAATCTTAAAAAACATTTTCAATTTTTCAAAAAACACCCATAAATTTTCGATCTCCATTTTTGTTTCGTAATTATGCCAATAATAATCTGAACTATGAGGAAGACCTTGGTGTTTTTTACATGTATATATATATATATATATATAATAGATCGTTTTTCCAGGAATTCTTGTGTATATATAGGCGCAGGTAATAAGCTGTATAAAATTTTTCTTATAAAATTTACTTTCATAGATCTTAAAATTAAAAATTAAAAACAAAAATAGAAAAACATCAGAATATAGCGTTGTCTTTTATTCTTTCCTTTATTTTTTTTAGATACTAAAAACGTCAAATGTTCATCTTTCTTTTTTTCATTTTTTGAACCACGCTTTTTTCGATGCTTTTCCATTCTTTTACAATTTTATACTTACATAAAATTCCAAATAAATTTATATATATATATCCTAATAATTATCGAATATTGTTTTTTTATTCTAAGGCAATTCAGTTTAACATATAAAACTTTTTATAGAAACATCATCGAATTTTTTATCACTAATCAGGTC